>CM047812.1:107713187-108002464 GCA_026214975.1 Gentiana macrophylla | reverse complement strand
AAGGCCCTCCTTCTAGCGCCAAAATGACGATGCAAAATAATACACCACCACTAAATCGGGCCACGGTAATCTGGGCGGATGAGTCAGTAAGAGATTGAATAAATTGTGACTTGTGGGAAAAGTAATGTTTTGGGTGTTTTATGGCTGAGTCCAAGAATGTATCTTGGATTGCCTACGTATCCTGTGAAAAGTCCAGGAATCAAGCCTTACGTAGTTCCTGGAATGATGTATTTATAGGCACATGCCCTTCTCTTGCCCTAAAACTAAGGGCGGCGAGGTCTATTGACATAAATACCCTTAAATGGGACTTGCCTCCTTGCCCAAGTTACCTGTGGGATATGGGCACAGGAGGCCAGGCTAAGGTGTATGATATCGACTCGAATAAGATCGACGTGGTCGTTCGAGTCCAGACCCTTGGTGGATCTTACTTGAGCCGTGGTCTTCGCCGGCACGCCTCGTGATCGACCGATCGCGGATAGCCGCCTCGCACTCTTTCAAGTGCGGATGGACTAATCGATGATTCCACGTGGAGGTGTGAATCCCCGTATCATCACCCTGCTTCCGGCTAAGTATACAGAGTTGGGCCTACCGTTCATTCAACCTTAACGGCCTCTATCTACCCAACAAGTCATATTTGTTTTTCACATAGATTAAGAAAGTTGGTTAAATTGGTTATGTGTCATTAATTTTACTGAAAAGAATCTAAACTGACATTTGATTGCTATTAATGTAAAATAGTGAAAAGTGAGTGGTAAATAATAAATGTATGGTAAAATGAAAAAAATGTAATAAATGTTTCATTGGTTATTTAAATAGATTTACATTATGAAACAAAATAAAAAAGCTAAATGGACTTACATTTTGGGATGGTGGTAGTATGCTCCAAAATCACTTTTTTTAAGATTCCACAGCATATACGTAGCGTTTATGGGAAAATTTTATAATACAACCGTTATATGAAAGTTGTACCAAATGACATACATTATAATTAACCATTCATTTCTAACTTCTCACACACGAAAAAAATATAGGCCCTAATATGTGTCACTTTGTATAACCTTTGCACCCTAAAAATCTCTCGCATTTACGTAGCAAATTCGCAATGAAATACTTATAGAGCATATTTTTCAAATGATTACTTTTGGGGGCATTATTTTCAAAACACGACCTTTGAAGGTGTATACTTTTATCAAGTTTCCCAAAAATCTAACAACCCCCTCCCTCCCAAAAAAATTAAGTTACCGTTAAGGAAGCGTGGGACTCAATCCCATGGTGAAGTTTGGCCAAGTAGATTGTTATTGATCTCATAATTTAGTTGATGTTGGTTTTGATTCTACTGTAAATAAGTTTTTTGTTTTTTGTTTTCTGTTTTATTGAGATCAATTATATGAAATTCTTAAAAATGTGTCAACTTTATGATTGATAATTAGAGATGGAGAGCCGGATGTTGACTTGCTCTAGAAGGAGAAAATTTTAGAGAGATGAACGTCACTAAAAGTTAATAGCATGGACAACTTATTCCGGTTATTATTAAAAACGGGTTAACTCTAATCGTGAGGGCCCCCTCGTCCCCGATCCCGATTCCACAGGAATGCGATAAGAGGTTAATAATTAGATCTAAATTTCGGTGATGAGGCTTTTACTTAGATATCTCTACCGAAAAGAACT
The DNA here is from genome assembly GCA_026214975.1 of Gentiana macrophylla. Classification (NCBI taxonomy): domain Eukaryota; kingdom Viridiplantae; phylum Streptophyta; class Magnoliopsida; order Gentianales; family Gentianaceae; genus Gentiana; species Gentiana macrophylla. Next base: position 108,000,796 of record CM047812.1, on the reverse strand, counting down.
CCCAGGTCATTTACTTTTACTCAACCCCATCCTCCGACTTTAGATATAGCTTATTCCAGTTATTATTCCAACAATGCTTGTATGTGTTGGGCTTTCAGTAGGTAGTAAACAAGGTGATGCAATATTTTTATTTCTAAATGTGGGAATTTTGTCTCAAGGTCAACATTTGTTAATAAGTTGAGACTCAATCTCAAAGTTTAGTTTGGTCATGCATTTGGTTTTTAAAAAAATCAAGATCTTGAATATTTTGTATTGGATGTACCTCCTACGGTCTAATGTGTGACTAATTTGTATGTGGGGAAAAGGAAGTCCACTTTGTGTGGTGATTAATCTAGTGGTCGTATATATTCCATTAATTGATGGTATCAGTGACGAATCCATGAAAACTAGTCCGGTGGGGGCATTTAAGTGTACAAATTGCATTTATAATTTTTTTAGGAGACTTGTTGAAAATGACGTATTTTAAATTTAATGGAGTGGAAGGTGTTTTTGTGTTCGTTCTTCCGCACTCCATTGTTTTAAAATCATTATTTTCAACAAAAACCTATAATTTTTTTAACCGCAAAACTACGTTGTTTTAATATAAATTTAAAAATTATTTGTTCGATCTTAGTGGAGGCACAAATGGTATGACTAGAGAAAATTATTCATTTTGACAAGGTTATTCAATTATTGAGGTGATATCGTATATTATTGATCGATATTGATTTCAATATGTATAATAAATATTGTAAAAAGATATGGTAACATGTTACTACAATTTGTTTATGACATTAATGTTTTAGTTAACAATATTTCTCTCTGATTTTGCACTGTAACTGCTAAACTATACTCCAATTCCGATTCCAACTCAGGATGACTCAGCCGCTGTTGCTTGCCATCTCTTCTCCGATATACTCTCTTGATCATTAGATGCAAAGATCAAATGTAGCATTTTGTTTGACGATTACAGCTTTTCCGACGAACTCATCACATATGACGGATTGATTCAGCCCTGTTTACAAGAAGCTGCTCGATCGACTTTCTTCACAAATATGAATTCTTAGTGCATAAGCGGCCGTGATTCCGCCCACAAATCGTAGTTTTTCCGAGAACCCATCTGATAACATCTCTGAAACTCGTTGGAACTCAGCGACTTAGTACAATTATGGTTCTTTGACTCAGTCCTCCGTGAGGCCAGCCATTGGAGAATTTCATCAAACACCTCCTCGGCACAAGGAATGGCTAATGGGCCTGAGTTGTTGTCGAACCCATATACTTCCTCAGCTTGATTTAGAAGTTTCTTGAACAAAGGGTGGTTCAAGTAAGTCATTGGGACTACATATCTTTTGCAATTGATGCCTACCATGACGGCAATGTGACCGGAGGGTACATCTGAAGGTAGTCCTCGTCCGGCAGCCTTCTTTCGCCACAGGCGTAGCTTTTGGCGGAGACCGACAATGTAGCGGATTTTACAGCATCCGTCATTCATTGCTATTTTCATTTTACGTTTAGTGTAGTTGAATCGCTGTAAGCCTGTAAGGCACTTGATAATTGTCAATGAACAGAAAATATGGGGTTAGGGATAACGAGAAACACTAGTGTGTGTGTATATATAGGTGAGGAATGTAGGTTGAAACTTTCTTTTCGAGAGATGCGGGTTGAAACTTAAAAATAAAAAATAAAAAAACAAAAAAAAACTGGCACAACCGTTCTTTCACACGTGTGTCTCAACGGTCATTATTTCGTTTGAGCATGATGATTTTTCCAAATTGATCATAGTGTAGGAATCGTCATAATTAACGATTTGGATTATTATTGTGTCACTCGTTATCAGAGGTAGACGCACGATCGATAGTAACAACAAATGAAAATTTTAAAAGAGGCCGATTAAGCCAACATTGCATCGGTCCAGCGGTAAATGCTATAGTCATTAATCTCCGAGGACAAAAATGTGTGTGCGTGTGTTTCTTTCGTACCCGTAAAAAAAAAACCTTCAAAAAAGAGGCCGATTAAGCTCATAATGTATATATTAGTGGTTTTTCCTGATTAAGAGGAGACAATTGCCCCTCTTAATCATATGTAAGTCCGACTATTCTCGTTATGACACAACGGACATGTGTCTACACTTATAAAAACAGAATTAATTAATTCTTTTGCGTAAAGGATCACTCTATTAAGAAGAATAATAACTCTAGAATTGAAATTTAAATAACCTCCCACAATTCATCTTCAAACGATCCAAATCCGACGAGAACTTAAATAGGTGGAGTAAGTGTTGATTTATCTCTTTGTGGGGACGCAAAAGAGAAGAATTAACTTCAACCGCTATCAAGTGCTGGTAACCGGCAAAAAATTGAGTCAACCAACTTTCGTTTAGAAGAAACATAGATTTTCTACCATTGTAATGAAATCTAACACGAACGTCAAACTCCTTCCTAGAATTTCTTTAGGCGTGTTAAAGTGAATAAGATGTTAATTATCCGTACGCCATTTCATCAACTTAAGTTTTTTGAAGAGATAGTAGTTCAACATGGTATCAGAACCAGATATCATGGGATCAAACTATTAGAGTAAATATAAATCATTGTAATTATAGCTTGTGATTGTATTCTTTATATATATTAGGTAGGCTCGACTCGATTCGTTGTAATGTATCTATATATACTGTAACACTCAATTGTGAATAGACAATTCATTATTTCCACAACTCTATTATGGTATCGGAGCCCTAATTTTTCTCCTGCATTGCTTCTCTCCCATCGGCGCCCCCCCTCTTCCATTGCCGCCAACTCCTTCCTCTTCGTAGCTCCTCTCCTCCATCGTCGTAGGTTCCTTCTCCTCTTATGGCTGACTTCACTCCCGTCGCTTTTAATTCTGCTACTCAAACCCCGATCAAGCTTAATCCCACCAATTACAGTATATGGCAATTTCAAATTGAATCCCTTCTTGTTGGTTATGGTCTATTTGGTTATGTTGACGGCACCGTCGCTGCTCCGCCAAAAATGGTACCCGGTACAGGTACTGCCACTAAGCCCAATCCGGATTATGCTAATTGGAAGCGTCAAGACAGTCTAATTTTACATATGCTCATTGCTTCTTGCACACCACAAGCTTGTGATTGTATTCTTTATATATATTAGGTAGAGCTTCACTTCGATTCGTTATCAGATCAGATCTATATATACTCGTAACACTCAATTGTGAATAGACAATTCATTATTTCCACAACTCTATTACAAACAACAATTGAAGGGGCGTGTTGATCTGTTTAAGACTGTGCAAGTATTATGAGAGATTGCTCACACTTAAGTAAGCGTGTTAAAATGTATAAGGTGTTAAGTATATTTCTCCCCGTTAGTTTAAACTTTTAATAAGATTACTAGTTCAACAATTTCTTTCTTCTCATGTACATGTATTTCCGATTTTAGTCAATAAAAGTGTGTTTACCCTTAAGAAATACCAAAATATATGTGGAAACATTGCACGTTCAGAATTTGTGTTGTTACGTGGAGCATACCATCTTTTAGCATGTTCTTTACCACATAAATCATTGGTCTATAAATATAACAATAAATAGATAAAAACACAACGTCGGCATTTGTAGAAAATTTTAATCTAGTTATTAAGTAAATATATCTTCGAAAAGTAAAACCAAAACTATCCCGTTATTTATTTATTTTTAATTTTTGGGGATCCACCATTGTTCGGTGCATCCAAAAAAAATAGAGGATTCTATTCCATATCCATGAATCTGGAACAATCGATAAAACATATCTCGTCTTTCTTGAAATGCTTACTGGGAAATCCCAATTCATTGGGCCTTTCGATACAATCAAATAGAAAGGCCCAATATCATGCTAAGAATAGCTAGGATTTCCAGAAGAAGATGCCATTCATTTGATGAGAAATAAAAAGGAATATCGAAAATTCGAGTGGTGGTTCAAATTTGAAGCCTACTTTCAAGAATGTGAAAAAAAAGCAACGATCGAACGATGATGATATTGGGTTATGCGTCCCTTTTATGTGGATCATTATTATCGCATCACAGACTTCTAGTGATTACATTTCAAAAAGATAATTTTCTGTCTTTTTTGTCAAAATCATTTTTTATTACACGATTCATTTACCTTTGGTAAAATTGAATACATCGGCGAAGGAAATATTTTGGTGCATGTGATCTAAATAAAGACTATTTTTGATAGTCTGTACTTAATTTCTCTAATGACTACGGACTACACACGGAGACAAGAGATTGTCAAAATTATGATTATTATTTTTTTTTTTTTAAGAACAAAATTATGATTCTTAACTTGTGTTTTTATTTTATATAGGGACAATACAAAAAAATGCCGATTTCCGATATTCTTTTTGGTTTTGAGCTCTGTATTTGTTCAATACATTACAACATAACGTTGGTATACGAATAATACTCATATGTTATGATATGGTGCCTTTTCTTATATTGCATTTATGTTCATCATCTATTTACCCATACAACTTATAAAATATTATATATTTTTGACTCAATTGTGCACGACCTAAATGGAATCTTTTTCCTGAATATAAATACAAAGGTTAAAAGGTTGTAGAGGACTGATTTTAATTTAAAATGGGAAAAAATGATAAGAAAAAAAAGATAGTGATTGAGTAAGACAAAACGCCATGTTACACGTAGTAATATTATACGTAAGAACGTACGTCAGAACACACGTAGTAATGTGCGCCACCCCTAAATACAAAGAACCTTTTGTAATTTAATTATATAAATATATTAAAAAAATGGAAAATTAGGGATAAGACAACAATCCGAAATATTTTTAATAATAAGACAACTACATATTTTTTATAGGGAGAAGGACAACCGCGTAATTTTATAATGGTAAGGACAAACAAATGAATCCCGAAAATCGGTGAATCTCTCAAATAATCCCAAATCGTGAATTTCGACGATGAATTTCGACAATGAATCCCAAAATTAGTGAATTTCGATTTATGAATTTTGAAAATTAGTGAATTTTTGACAATGAATTTCGCTCAAATGAATTTAAACAATGAATTTCGACACAAGTGAATTTCGATAAATAATAAATAGTTTTGTCTTTATGCAAAAGTTTCAAAAAACTGTCTTTCTACTCAATTGATGAAATATTTCTGTCCTTCTCCTTCATTCCCCCTAAAAAAAATGATCAATACACATTGAAGAAAAACTTTTGTCACTACAATTTATTATAATAAAACTGCATGTAAGACTAATTCGTTATCTGTCATAATACGATAAAAAAATTTGTATCAATATCGATATAAATATTCAATATTTTACTAAAGACAACAACAACATCTCCACTCAAAAAAAAAAAAAAAAAAAACAACATCGGCATTTATCAATAGAGTATGTGTTAACGTCCATCTGGATACATATAACAATAAAAGGTAGATGAGGTCTGAATTGTTTAATTTTCAGTGTGATTTAGTCAATTGATTTTGAACTAACTTGTTTACTCTTTCAAACTGAAAGCTACTAATTAACTCTAATCGTTTTGTTTTGAGATTGATTTCTATAATAAAAAATTAAGAGTACGTATTATACGATAATGTCTAGATAAAACAAGGATCACCATATTTCAAAAAAAAAAAAAAAAAAAACAAGGATCACCAACAATATACTACCTTCGTTTTAAAATATAAGTCATCCTATAAGTTTTCACACATATTAAGAAAGTAGTTGAATATTATAATTTGAAGGTTAAGGTTTAAAATACTCTTTGACTATCATTAATACAATAATTGTTAAGTAATTAAAAGTGATTGAATTGATAATAAATCAGGAATAAGATAGAGAAATTGGTAATAAATATTGCATTGATAATTTTAGATGATTTATATTATGAGACAAATCAAAAAATGTAAGATGAATTATATTTTGGGTCAGAGGTAGTATTAAATATATCGGATGATAATCATAAAATTCAAAGGAATTCTGTATAATTAAACAAAATAACGAAGATGCCTAATACATCAATTTTTTTTTTTTTTTTTGAGAAACCAAACTTTTATTATTCAAGATCCGCCAAACAAGCGGTCAAAACGTCACCCGGGGGAGAAGATCCCCAAAGTGTACGAGAAGAAACCATCAATCCATGTCGAAAGCTAAAAGATGCTACGACATTCCCCACACGCCGAATAAAAGAAAAGGAAACATGCTAAAAGCTAGGTAAACATGTCAAACAAATGAACTAGACAACCGTAGCGGTAAGATCCTCCCTCAGTCGTTGAAGACGTCAAAAGACATGCCAAACAATCACTTTCCACCTCTAACCTCTGGATCCGTAAATGCAATGCCTCATCTAGAGCCAAAGAGATGGCCTTAAGCTCCAAATATTCCACAGAATTGCCGGGATCAAAATGATACGCAAAGGAGTGCAAAACTGAGCCTTGTGAGTGTCTCTGTGACAGACGCATCAACATTGATCTTTACTACCCCGGGCTGCGGTTTCAACCATCGATCAGATAAAGGTGGACACGATCCTTGGGTCCGATAGCTCGCCAGTGCCTCCACATACTCAGCCGAAGCTGCCAAAGAACGCATACACACCGCAGAGACATAAATCGCCTGACTATCAAAAACCGCCGAACAACGAGCCTTCCAAATTCCCTACATAAGCCAAACAAACTTGGCCGCGTCTTGAACACCCTGCTCCACAATCAGTCGCATAAAGAACTCCGAAAAGGTGGCGGACCGCAGATGCTGTAATGTGTGGTTGTACGGCGACGCGTGCCAAACTTTAGCAGCCATCTCGCATTCAAAGATAACATGCCGCATAGTTTCGAGTGTTTCCCCACATGCTAAGCAAATACCATCCCCCAAGTTCCTCCTCTGCAGTCCTTGGCCAATGGCAAGATAGTCATGTAAGCATCTCCACAAGAAATGCTAAATACGCGGCTGGACAGGAAGTCGCCAACAGTTTCTCCACATTTGATCCTGGCCCCCCGAAGTAGACGGTCCCGCCACCGACGATGACTGATAGAGCGATAATGCCAAGAAGTAACCGGACTGACGATTATACGCCTCCTCGTGATCATAAAGCCGTATCATCGATCGATCGTGGTGACCTTTCAGGCAACAACGGTGGTCTCGAAATGGCGCCGCTTCCCATGGTCGAAAAACTTGTCTCATTTTCTGCACGTCCCACAATCTAGAGCTAGGTATAAATAAGTCCGAGACAGTGGAATCCGTAGGAAGCTCATGCCCTGCAAATGGTATGGAAAACGAAGGTTGCTGGTTTACCCAGGCGTCATGAAAAACGTACACCGACTCTCCATCCCCCACTCGCCACTGTATCCCATTAAGCAAAAGGTCCTGGCCCTCAAGGATGCTTCGCCACAAAAAAGACGGTCTCCTTCCCAAACCAGCAACAAGAATAGTACTGTCCTCAAAGTACTTCGCATGCAATACCTGGACTGCCAAAGAACCTGGACTAGTCAATATTCGCCACGATTGCTTTGCCAATAATGCCAGATTAAAGCATTCCAAGTCCCGAAATCCTAAGCCTCCCAGATTCTTTGGTAGACAGCAGGCCTCCCAGTTTTTCCAATGTATCTTGCGCTTATTTTCCATATCACCCTAGTAGAAGCCTCTAATCGCCTGCTCTATCTCTCGTACCAGAGTGCTAGGTATCTTGAAACACTGCATCATATACGTAGGTACAGCCTGGAGAGATGATTTAATGAACACCTCCTACCCTGCTGGCGAGAGTAATTTATCGTTCATCCTGCTACCTTTTTACGAATCCTGTCTCTCAAGAAAGCAAACACCTGACGCTTGTTCCGTCCGATCGTGTAAGACAACCCTAAATACCTACCCGAGCCGTCCCTCGCCAGGAATTTGGAGTCGATCGGAAATCGCCTCCCGCCTCCTCCTCCGGTACTCGGCCGAGAAGTAAAGGCTAGACTTGTGAAAATTGATCGCTTGACCTGAGAGATCCCCATACCTATCGAACAACTCTACCAACGTCTCCACTGCCCCATCCAAGAGTTCAAAAAAACCATTCAATCATCCGCAAAAAGCAAGTGGGATATCCGCCTAATACATCAATTCTCTACCTATCTAAAATTGGCATTTTGCCAATTGGGTTACAAAAGAAAATATACCAAAACTTGATTATCTTTCAAAAGATTACTATTTACAAAGGCCTGTTATTTATGCACATTATACTTACAAACAATTTTTTTTGAAAGAAAAAGAATTTTATTAAGCCAAATCCGTAATTGCGGCAGAAATTACATCATCAGGGGGCTATACCCCAATCAACACGACCAATATGACCTAGTCCATGCCTAGCAAATAAGTGCGCCGGGAAATTACCCGTCCTTTTGACAAAGGAAAAGGAAGTAGAAACAAAAGATGGCAAAAGCGCAAAACAGTCGTGCGCTAGGCAACTGAAGACAGATAAATAATCCGACAGCCGTGAGAGTGTTTGAACACATGGCAAACAGTCAGTCTCAAAGGTGTCCGCAGAAAGACCCAAACGAATAGCCTCTACAATCGCCAACAGAATTGCCTGCATCTCTAGAGTCTCAGGGCTTATGCCGAGGTCAAATTGAAATGAAAAAAACAGCTATAATCGAGCCGAGCACATCCCTGAAGATCACACCAACTCTGGAACCCTAGTCCGTGACCGAGGCATCAAAGTTACATTTCCAACGACCCACAGGAGGTGCACTCCATATGACCGGATGAGCTAGCGACGCCCTCAGACCCGATGTGAGAAGAATTTATAGCCTGCCGAAACACCACTGCCCCAGTTAAGGAGGCGGAAACCACACGTGATATATAAATAGGCATATCATCAAAAACTGCACTGCACCAGGCCTTCCAGAGGTTCCAACTTACAAACTAAATAGGACATATATTCCTTTCCAATATTTTTTTATAAAGGTTGAAAATCATATGTATTTTTCAAATCATATGCACAATATTTTTTATTTTTAATATTTCTCTGAAAAGCTTAATTACAAAAAAAAAAAATGTATGGGGCGAATGCATGATCTCGGGTAATGGGGGGACAGTAAATTTTTTAAAAGCAATTAAAAAATTTAAGAGCCGCAAACGATATGCTTTGTACATATATTAGTGTAATTTTTCCGGATCATGAGAGGCAATTGCCCCCCTTGGTTATATGTAACTCCGCCACTGAGTATATGTCAAAGAGTATCATAAAGTGTCGACACTGTGTTAGGAAGTGTCTGATAGAGATTGAACTACGAACTATGGCTCCGTTTGTTTTGGATTGGAGTTTTTTTTGAAGTTTTTTTTAGATTTTTTTAAGATAAAGTGATTGAAGTAATGATTAGAAAGTTGATGGGTTAAAATAAAGTAGAATAATGATTGGTATAGATTATAAAATGATTAATGAAATAAAGTAGAATAATGAATAAAATAATGATAAAAAATGTAATAAAGTTGATAAATTGAAATGCTAAGAGATGATTTAATATTTTTTTATTTGTAGTTGAAGATTTGATTGATGGAAGAATTATAAGAAATGATTGGTGATGTGATGTAAAAAAAACGCTAAAAAACTCTCTCCAAAACAAACAAGGGCTATATATAATCATTAACAACAATAACATAAATAGACGAGCTAGAGGAGAAGAAAAAATATCGGAAAGACGAAGGACCAATTTTTACTTGGATTAAATCAACTGATATACGTACTTACATTTACGGGCAAAAGAAGGAAAACACAATCTTTATAATGGGAAATGACAAAATCTCTTCTAAAGCCCAAGTAACACAAACTAAAGGTACTAGATTTTATCTAGAGTGATACTCAATCCGTTCCATTTTAAGTGAGAAAGTTGTCAAAATGATGCTATCGGTAAATTGACTTATGTCTTTAAATATAACTATTGTATCATTAATTTCAATCTCTCACCTAATAATAAATAAGGATAGCATATAAAATGATAATAAATATTCTTTTGTAAATGAAACAACATCAAATAAATAGAAATAAATTTTCTTGGCAATTATGTCCGATTGAGTATATCTCACTGATACATCTAATTATAAAAAAGATTTAATGTCTTATTCATAAAAAACTTAAATACCAAATTAAAACTGATCGTCGATGTGAGACTTTCTCCCATAAACTAAACATGTGTTTATGAGGAGTGTTTGATATTAAAATAATACTCTTTCCGTTTTTTTATCTGTCATATTTTAGAATTTGCTCTGTTTTTATTTATTTGTCGTTTTACGTTTTCAATGCATCCTTTATTACTTTACCTTCTTTCTTTACCAATAAAGTATTTACATCTCTGATAAAAATTACATTTCAAATACTAAAAACTCATTTACAAACAAAGTATTTACATCTGCAATAAACAAATACATTTCCAATTCTATATTTTAGACATATTAAATAATTTTTATTCTGTGTGCCGCGACATATTAAAAAAACAGAAGGAGTATTATTTTAATACTTAAACTCGTGATGCGCGCTTCAAATTAGTATCGTGTAAAAAAAAAGAAATGATAAAATCATAACGAAAAGACACAACAATGTGCCACAATGATGATCTGCATCATTGATTATTGTGGGATCTATATTGATTGATTTAGGTCACACAATAATTAATGGTATAGACCATTATTATGATACGTTGTTGTGACTTTTTATTGTAACCGTATCACTGCTAAAAAAAAAATGTCGGATGTTACTTGCACAATATATTGCCACGCCCTCCAATCTGCTCAAAAGTCATATTCATGTGCAAAGTTGCATTTCCTCGAAAAAAAAAAAAAAAGAAAAAAAAAATGAAGTACAAGGTTGCGTCATCTCTACCTTTAAATTTCAACACTAGTGGTTAAATTACGCCGTGCAAGGCACGGCGTGCCCGTTAAAACCATAAATATAGAAATTGTTGATATTTTTAAAATAATAGAGATTAAACATTCATTGATTTTTATTAATATAAAGTCATATAATTCAAAAGAAAAACATTAGTTTGGCTATCATAAGTTATAAAAATAAATAAATATAATCATCAGTAAGACTCACTGGCATGTATATCACTAGTTCATTAAACATTATTGATGACAAAATATAATGGTGGTAATATAACTATGTTCCCATTACATCAAAGTTTTGCTTTTAAAAAGCTTACAAAACAACCATGATTGTATTATTAGTACATAAACATACACCAACTTTTAACTTGCCTTTTCCTTCACCATGTATCCGTTTAGGTTTTGGGTGGCGTTGTCCTCGTACCCCTACGAGTTGGCGCTGACCGGGCAGGTCGAATCCCGTTTCGTTGCGATAACATTAATCCGTACGACAACTCATATGCAAACGATTATAAAAATATTTACTTTATGAAAAAATATCTAACAGCTTTTATTTCAATAAATCGATATCATAAAAGAACAACACAACACGAATCAATCAACGATTTTCAATCTCTAACTCTATGTTATATTTGCTTTCTCAAGACCAATATTTGAGACGACACATTAATATTTTTCTAATATATGCCCAAAATAGTTACATTTCATCTATCTCACCGACTTACGGGAAATAATACGTTGATATTTCTCCTTGAAACTCACTGAAATATTATTTTGTCTTAAGTACGTTGTTATTTTTCTATGTTAATTATTCAGTGTTGTAGTTGGTAGTTTTTTAAGGAAGATGTTAGATCGATATTAATAATGTGTCGGTGTTAAATGTTCATTGGTGAATTGAAATGAGAAAAAACCGATTAGTTATTATCTTGACTCAGCCTACTTAAGAAATTCGGTGGTAGGTAACGCATGTGTTAATCTGGATGATGGTTGGGGGGGGGGGGGGGGGGAGGGGTTGTTTTGATTTTGGGATCCAAATTTAGGATTGGTATGAATTAGTTCAATGTAGATAATTTGTTATATCATCTATTCGGGTTCAATCACATAGTAACCTAATTTTTTTTTTTCTTTTTGGATAAGTAGTCATTTTAAATCGATAATTTATTTTGAAAAAGAGTTAAAACCGAAGTAGTAAACCGAACCGTGAACACCTGTAAATAAATACAATACACTACAATATAGGAGTAGGCAAGGAAATAAAATAAAATAAAATAAAAACCTTGACAAACCTGGACACGTAGCATGAGTAGTCATTTTAAATCGATAATTTTATTTGTTAATGAAAACCGTGAAAAATCGAAACAAATTAAAGTGGAACCAAACCGGACCGAACAAATGGTTTTAGCCTAATTTTTTTTTTTTCCTTTTGGATTTAAATCGATAATTTTATTTTAAAAAAGAGTTAAAACCGAAGTAGTAAACCGAATCGTGAACACCCGTAAATAAATACAATAGAATATAAGAGTAGACAGAGAAATAATATAAAAAAAAATAAATAAAAAACAAACCTTGACAAACTTGGACACATGGCATGAAGGGAGCATTCTTCCAACCAAAAAACAAGCAAGAGGGACGTGGCTCAATGTGGGGGTTTCATACTTTCATGCCCAAGCTTTTAAAAAGAAAAAGAAAAAAAGAAAGGAAAAGGAAAAAGAAAAAGAAAAGGTCAATTATATACATCCTTTTATTACACCAAATCCATTGAATCAATTTAATATAAGGTAAGGATAGAGTCAATTACCCTCTTAAATCTACATTATTTATATATTCAATATAGCTTTGTGGTTGTGTTTTTCAAGTAATTTTCTTAATCATTTCTACAAGTGGGAGTGATAGATTTACGTATTCAAGTTTATATCATTTTACACTATCATTATCTCACCACAAGTTTTTAATTTATTAAAAAACTTAAAAAAATTACAACCACAAAATTATATTTGATTTAAAAATAGAATAGACTCAAGAAAGTAACTGGGATGAGATAATGATGATGTAAGAATGATATACACTTAATAGAGTAATTCTATAACGCCGCCATAATAAAATTACAAGAGGTTTAATCTTTTTTAATTGTAAAACAGCTTCAAAGTTGTGAGACATCCCACGTAGGACCTGTGGCTTAGAATATTATAGAACACAATTTCACCAATAGATGTAAACATTATCCAATATGAAATTGATGGTATTTTAGATACATCAGCTTAGTAGTTTCACTGTAGCCTAACTCAGCCACCTAAATGGAGAGTTCGTGATTCAAACTGTTTTGGGACGTGTGTGTAATGTTATCATTTCGTTTCTGGAAAAAAAAAAATGGAATTGATGAAAATACTTAAACAAATAACCCCTATGTAATTTGAGGAAAGAATTACTTTGATTGTTTTTGTGTTATTCCAATATTGCACCAAACTAATCAATAATTGGTTTCAAGAATCAAGAAAAATATATCTGCATTTTAGATACATTCATTATCGGCTGGTGAGATAATGGTTAAGTACATAGTAGGTAGGTGACTAGGTGGGGTTAAATTTAATTTGATTTTGTTGGTAGGCACTAAAGTTTTTGAAAATGAAAGCTCAACTCCTTTGAATTTTAAAAGAACAACAAGAATACAAATTAGCCGTGTTTTCCGGAAAATTATGGAGTTACACGTAAAATCTTTCCTATGAGGCGTCATGTTAAAAGAGCTTTAAACCAGATCTTATTTTTGAATAAAAATCAGACTCTGTTGCACGACTTGAGCCGAATTTCGGATTAGTCGGACTTGTTGATCCCGGATACTGAAGGCTTTAAGAAAAAAAATATTCATAAAAACCACATTCAACATCGTTTCATCGTGTATTTTTCGTCTGTAAAAAAATTCAAACTAGAAAACACTCACGAGAATAAGATATCTTCTGGTGTAGCCTTCATTTAAGTTTTGGTAGTGTTAGATTATAGCACCATTCAGCTAAGATAGCAGTTAGTTGACCCTGCACTTGGCTGAAACAGTAGATAAGATACATGTTTATTATTATTATGTTATGTGTTTTGTCATCTTTATCCTCGTGTTTGAGTCATCTGAATTTGGATACTTGTCATCATCTTAGTGAGGTATCCTATTATCTTAGAAGAAGGAAGGGTTTTACCAAAACCCTTCCTTCCACGTGGCTACACGGATGATTAGAATTCATTAGGAAAATATATGCTTCTGCTTTGCTTCTGTTTTGAAAAAATGTGTTGCTTATATTATTAATTGTTTGGCCCAGTCGTTTGCAGCCCATTAATCTTGAATATTTGTTGACCCGGCCTGTTTAGAAATATTTAAAAAAAACTCCCAGCCAAAGTCGTTTAACATTATTCTGAGGCAACCGGCTAATTTGGTCTTCTTCCTCAAATGCTGCCTCGCCGTACCATGGGTACCGGCGCTCTAGGTTCGATTGACTATGGAGAAGACAGTGGCCATTTTTTCGTCTTCTATGTCAGAGGAAAGCTAAGAATGACATTTGACATGCAATTCGGTATGTTTGGAGACCAAAGCGTGTTTATATTCACCGATCTCAGTTGGTAAGCTTCTCTACTCCCTATAGATCTCATCATTACCTACCCCTCTACACAGATTTCTTGCCATACAATTTTTACTTTATACACGAGTGTGCTTCTTCCACTTGCTATTCATTACTCCTTAGCAGAAGCCCTATATGGTGTCATATCTCTAAAATGAAGATAAAAAAATAGAGTTTACCCCAAAATAGCTTCCACAGCAGAGTCTCTATCCCTATTTATTTTTAGGGATATGAACAGTGCATCCCTACTTGTGGGGATGTACTATTCACGCCCTAAACATATTTAATTATTAAAAATTATAGGGACAGGGATAGAGATGCTGCTGGAGTGAAATAATAAATATTTAATGTGTACAAATAGAGTTGTGAGGTAGAATATGTATTATTTAATATTATTTGAAATGTTATAGGGATAAGGATAGGGATGCTGTTGTGGAGGTTTTTGAATTGAGATGTTGTAAAATAGGGATATGTATTAATTTATATTATTTTAGCAATTACTCTTTGTGGTTTCTGCATATTTTAACGAGGATACTGGTTTGCTTGTGCCGATTTTGCTGTTGTATAAATCCTCTTTCTCTTTAGGTTGCATTAATGTATAAATATAGGTGTTGTATTTTGGGTTCAACCCTTCTGGTTGTGTTACTTGAAAGGAGCCTTATTTACTAGCCTTTTGTTCTACTGTTTGCTCATAAATATGGGGGGAAGGGGTACATTGGCAGGAAATATTATGTGCTTCTTGTGTATAATTATAATCCGTCTGTGGGTCCATGAAAATTTGTTTGCAGTGCCTTTAATAACATGTTTTTCAATGTGGACTGCCATTAAAGCCACTTTTAACACGTTTACAAAGCTTTTCGTTCTTAGGGAGATCATATAACCTATGTAGCAGGCACATAACTAATGAATCAAAATGTCAGGGACATATTGCTGGTTTTACTGCAAGGATGTGTATGTAAAACTCATAAACTTCTTATTTCTTCTATCATCTTACTTTGTTGTCTGAATAGAAAAGCTAGCCTCTTGTGCTTTCCTCATGCTTTAGTGCTTCATATTTGAACCAGTAGTTGGTTGCTTACTGTTATCGTTTACTTGCAATATTGTGGCAAAATTTTTTTTTGTTGCGCTGAGTTACTGGTACTTTGGTTTTTGGTCAGCTAAGAAATTGTTCTCATGTAATTCCCTTCCAGGTTCTATGGAAGTCAAAGCTACAAGAAAGATGGGTTGCTTAGATGAGTATGTACTTACTTTTTCCTTGCTTCAAAGCCTTATATTCATTAATGCTTGACTAGGTCAATGGTGAGTCGAGATTGATAACAACAATGGTGACCTGCCATTGAAGTGACTCTTAACATAAACAAAAATTACTACTTTGGGGGGAAACACAAAAACCCAGTATGAAGGACATAAATTATGATGTTTACAGTTGCATTGTTGTGGGGGTTTGGACTATTTGTTTGCTTATACTTTACTGCTTCATTTAATTTTCACCCAATACTTGTTTCATTACTGTTATGACCTTCTTGTAATCTTATATATGTCTGCATCTGCAATATTGTATACAAAAAACGACTTGCAGTTAGGTTCTTAGTCGGCTGAGAAATTTTCTGCTGTGTTTCTTCTACAGGTTTTACGGGAGACGGAGCTGCTGGAAAGATTGCTTGCTTAGCCTTGGATATTTGCTTTGTTTTGTTTGGTTCACATCCTTTTATTCATTACTGTTTCAAGGTACACTGCTCTTATGTTGGTCTGCATGCTGGTTCATAGTGTATTCTGATTTTCTTACCTGTTGGTGTACTCCTGGTGCTGGGAAAGTGGTTTGGTATGAGAGCCCTCCACAATTTTGGTTTTTATTCTCCTGGTTAGAAGATTTTCTTCTGTAGTATGTTTTCCGCTCAAATTTGTTTACTTATTTGTCTTTCTTATGCTTTTCCTCGGATCATGAAGAATTCATTCCATGTCAACCTGGTGAGTATTTGATTTGCATAATTTGTTCATTTTCATGTTTTCCGTTCTTCTTTCTCTGCATAATTTGTTCATTTTCGAGCTTCAGGCTTTCACAGTGGTACTATTACACATAGATTTATTTCTTTTCTTTTGTGTTTATAATTTGATTAATGCTCAAAATTTGTTTGTAATCAACTTTCAGGTGTGTTATATGTCGGATAGGATGAATTAACAATGGACATTATGATTTCACTATCTACCATTTTCAAGATATTGGAATTTGTGGTATTATGAGTTTGTTGTGGTTGAACGAGTGTATGTCAAGGAGTTTTCTGCATGTTGTAAACAAAGAAAGCAGGATTTATTATGTTTTGTGTTGCTGAAGAAAAGGTGATGCGGAGGAGTTAAAGGTTACGTTCTGATTAGTTTTTGTTATACCTTTTGCTTCCGCCTCTACACTTACCATTGGTTTGTTTGGTAGGTCCTCAACAATACGGCTGCAAAGGAAAGTTCCTCTACACTGCAAGGTTTTAGGTGTCTGCTTAATTTTTGCATGTTCACCACCTAAATTACGCTTGCTGATTGTTGCCTTAGATGACTGACCTATTGACGATGCTAACTAATGCACCACCGGAATAATCAGGCCACGTGTAATCTAAGGGTGAGCTGTAAGGGATCGAATGGCTGTTCTGTTTAGGAAAGGTAATGTTTTTGGGTGTTTTTAGGGCTGAGTCCAAGAGTCAATCTTGGATTGCCTACGTATCCTGTGTTAAGTCCAGGAATCAAGCCTTACGTAGTTCCTGGAATGATGTATTTATAGGCACATGTCCTTCTTCTGCCCTAAACTTGGGGCGGTTTAGGTTTATTGACGTAAATACCCTTAAATGGGCCTTGGCCCCTTGTCCAAGCAATCCACTGGATGATGGGCCCGGATGTCTGGGCAGAAAGTCTCCATCTCGACTCGACACAAACCGACATGGGTAATCGATGTCGGAGACTTGGAGAATTTCCCCTTAACTGTGGTCTTCACCGGTACGCCTCGTATCGACCCGATGCGGATGACTAACACAGACTTTTCCACGTGCCAGCTGGACCAATCAGGTAATTCCACGTGGAGGAGTGAATCCCCGTATCATCATAAGCCCCCCAGATCTGAGGGAAGCTCGTCTCGAGTGCTTAGCTCGGGTCTGCAAATTTGAATAACCTTTTCGACACGTGGTCTCTCTTAGGCGGGAACATAGCTGTTCCTCCTAGCCGATCTAGGCTGTCGTAGGGTGACGTCATCTTTGTCGATTAATTGAAGCCGGAAACGAAGCGTTTCTTATTGGGCCGCGTGGAGGTTTGTTCCTTGATACTCGCGCCTATACTTCTATAACTGCCCAAATAAGTGTCCTTTCAAATCATTTGCAAGATTTACACGCTTATAAGGAGTCTAAACCACGGGGGTCTCTCACTTGCTATTACAACTTCTGCAAATCCTACAACTTCTGCAAATCTCAGTTTCTGCCTAAAATCTCAAGTAAGCCTTAGTTTACTCAAGTTTTCCTTCTTATTTCTGTTTCTCGCATCTTTTTCTCAAACCCATGTCTAGTAGCGATAGCGATTCCCAAAACAGAGAGGAACTCATCGATATTGAAGAAGAATCAACGGAAGAAACGATTTCAGAGCGTCCTACCGTTTCTGGTGAAAGAGCTGCCGGAGAAGAGGAAGAGGGGGGAGAGAAAGAGGGAGGAGAGGAAGAAACGTCTATTCGACCCGCTAGATCTTCACGTCCCGTGGCCAGACGCCAAACTAGGATGAAGGGCCAAGGACCATACGGCTGTATGTCGAATCTCTCCCCAGAAAAAGCCAAAGCTATATGTCTTCGATACGACATTCCTTATTCTCCCGAACACATCAAAGTGTCACACGGCCAGTATCAGTTCGCCTGTGACCCTCCCCCTGGGTTCTGCGCCATTTACGAAGCGCAATTAAAGGAGGGGCTTCGGTATCCTTTCGACCCGTGCTTAATCGCCGTCCTCCAACACTACAAGATCTGCATCACCCAGCTCGCTCCCAATGGGGTCAGGAGTGTAATGGGTTTCGTGCTAGCATGTCGAATCGCTAAGGTTGAGTTCTCGGTTCGATTATTCCGTCAGTACTTTGCCTTGGCGAGCTTGCAGGACGTTGGATGGTATACATTTCAGAAGCGTCCTCTAGCATCGGAATTCGTGAGAAAGGTGACCTCGTCTCAAGGCGATTGGAAACCCAATTTTTTCTTTATTCGACACGGGTTAGTTGATATCGACATACACACTTGGTTCCAAAGGCCGCAGAAATGGCATGATCGGCTCGAATCGGACGTTCCCAGTGGGTGTGCGATCATCGAGTGCACTCATCCCAATGTTGCGACGCGGAATCTACACTCCCTGTATCCGTTTGCCGACATCGAAACGGCAGGTCCAGGCGCTTATCTGGAACTCGATGAGGACGTTCGAGTTTTGCGTAGGCTACTTATTCGTTATGTTGAACTGCTGTACTTGTATTTTCCAGATTTTCAATGTTGTTTTATTGTCGACCTATCTCTTTTTTGCAGTGGAACACTTCGCAAAGCTAGAGGCGGTAGGAAAGATGCCCGACCCCAAAAAGACAGATCCCAGAAAAATTCAGGAAATGGCCGGCATCAGGTCGAAGAAGCCAGCTTCTGGTACATCTGGCGGACAAAGGGGTACGACCCGTTCTTCCACTCCAGCATTGTCATCTGAGATCTTAAGGGGTCAGCCTGACGAGGCTACGGTGGTGGAGCTGGCTGAAGGCGACTTCGTCTCGAGAAAACGCTATAAAACAACCGAGGTGCGACATGGGGTCGGGAAGGAGACCCGTAACCTCGCTCCACCAAATTCTACTGATGCGATCCCCGAGACGAATGTGGCAGAGATGGAGGCCATGACTCCAGAGGAGCTACTCGACCTTATTCTGAAGAGTCAACGAGTTGTGAGTCTTCTTTTATTTCATGTATTTTCAAGGTTTTGTCGGATTTCGAAGTTAATAGTGTTCCCCTTTTTTGTAGACTCGTCTGGCTGCGAAAGTGGCTTTGAACAGAATGGAGTCTCCCTCGGCAGCTTTGGAGGAACAGAAGGAGACAATTGCTAAGCTGTCCTCGGATCTCGAGAAGCTGAAAGCCAAGGCCAACAAGCTGGATGATCGACGTCTGAAACTAGAGTCGGATCTGACTAGGGTACAGAAAGACCTATCTGACAGAGATGCTGAGCTAGCGGCGGTAAAGTCGGAGTTGGACCAAACTAGAGCCGAGCTGGCTGCATCCACCAAGGCTCGGGACGATCTTCAGCTCGAGGTCGACAGCTTCACGACCCGCCTGGAAGCAGCTAAGAAGGACTTCTTGACGTCTGAAGAGTTCGATAATGACCTGGCGCTCCTGATGAGTCAGGCCATGAAGGGGGGATTCTCGAATGCACTGGATCAAGTCAAGATGGCCGTCCCTGACTTTGAGGTCAAGAGCATCGACAAAGCCTACTTGTATGACCCGGAGTCTATCCCCAGATATGGCCGATATATTACCGATTTCAAGGCTGGCGTGTCTCTCTATGACAAGTATGTGGTCCCGACCCTGGATGGAGCCGGTCAGGGGAACGCCGATTCGGAAGAACAGGTCGATCCCAATGCTTCGACTTCAAACCAGCCCTCTGCCTGAAGTCTGATGCTATTTTATCTTTATCTATTTAAAAACTTGATTCGATGTGGTTGTAACAATTTTTGACATTTTCCTTTTACTTGTCTGAACTTGCTTTTCATAGACTCGATCTTGTAAACTTTCGACATTGCTCTAATTTGCGCTTTTAGATTTTTCAATTTAAATCTCTGTTTTTCCATTGAATGTCTTTTGTTTTTTATTGATCATTTGTCTAGGGTGTAGTCCTTTGGACTTAATTCCCTTGCAAACGCTGCCTTGTGGGGTGTAGTCCTTGGGACTTAATTCCCCTCTGGCCCCTCGAAGTGTAGTAGGAGTACATGACTCGTAGTACACTTGAGTATGAGTCGACCTAGCATTGTACTGCCTTATGGGCTTGGCTTTTTGGGTCGGAGCTCGATTCGACTTTCCTGCCTTGTCAGCTTATACGGATATCGAATTAAGTCCTTACTCAACCGCCGCACATCGAGGTGCTTATGATCTGGTCGAGTTGGGTATCCATCATGGGATTTTCCGACTGCTTAGCATCGTGGATTACTGGCATGTCGGGAGTGAATTAAGCATTGTCAATGACTTAGCTTTATTCACTTTTCTGATTTAATTTCCCCGTGTCGAGGTTCCTCGTTGGTCTTTTTCTTCCAAATTTTTTCTCTTTCATACGATCTTACGGACATAACGTAATTAAAAGAAAGTGTATCGAATAAAAGGCATGGAATATAATGTCATATCGACCTATTACAAATCGATGAAAGTAGAATCGCAAAAGTCATGAGATGAAAGACAATATTTAAACAAAATATTTTCTTTAAACATAATATTTCTGAGGTTGGTGGCATGCCAAGTTCGAGGCAATCGTGCTTCCATCCGACCTACCCAATCGATACGACCGCTTTAGGATGTACCTTTAAGATTTTATATGGACCTTCCCAATTCGCTCGAGCTTGCCTATTGGGTCCTGCTTGTCGGGCTTCATTTTTCCTTAATACGAGGTCTCCTACTTGGAAGTATTTGTATTTCACTCTTGCATTATAATATCGCGATATCCTTCTCTTGTAATCAAGATCCAGCAGCGCGCGACCTCTCTCTTTTCTTCAATGTTATCTTTCTCTTGACGTAGATCGGTGGCGTTTGTTTCAACGTTATATGCTAGAACTCGAGGCGAGGCGATCCGATCTCCGCAGTATCACGACCTCGCACCCATATGCCATAGCGAAAGGGTCTCTTGGGTGGACGAATTGGGTGCCGTCCGATCGACCACGATATCTTTGGGGTAATTGAGCTACCCAATCCCGACCTTCGCCTTCCAACCGCTTCTTCAACCCAAACTTGATTTGTCTGTTTGTTTGCTCGACCTGCCCATTGGACTGAGGTCGGGCCACTGATGTCGTTCTGTGTTCTATCTTGAATTCTTTCAGCCACTCTTGCACTCGATCATCTAGAAATTGAGTTCCGTTATCCGATATCAGATACTTGGGAATGCCAAACCTGCACAAAATATTCTCCCAAAGAAATTTCTTGATGGTCTGGGCTCTGATATCAGGAAGAGCTTTAGCTTCGACCCACTTCGTAAAATAATCCACTGCAACCACGACATACTTGAAATTACCTGGAGCTCTAGGTAAAGGTCCGACTATATCGACCCCCCATTCGTCGAAGGGCCATACCGATTCGATGGCATGCATGTCTCGAGCCTGTTGGTGTGTCACCACGTCATGTACTTGACAAGCCTTGCACTTCATCACTAATCGTGTGGCATCCTTCTGCATAGATGGCCAAAAATATCCAGCCAGTTTGCATTTTCTCGCCAACATTCGAGCTCCGCAATGATTACCACAAATTCCTCGATGTATTTCCTCGAGAAGGTAAGCCCCCTCATCCTCCGATGCGCATCGCATCCAGGGTGTTACAAAAGATTTTCGGTAAAGTACATAGTCAAATAAGGCGTACCTCGAGGCTTGCAGCCTGACTTTCCTTGCCTGAGACTTATCGGATGGGAGAATTCCATCCTTTAAGAATAAGGCTATTGGATCCATCCAGGTCGATTCTTGCAGCACGGGTTGCACATCGACCTCGTTATAGCTTCGTTCTGCCAGCATCTCCACCAGAACTTTCTTCTTTGACTTGAAATTCGATGCTAATTTGCAGACAACGATCTCGCTCGTTTGTTTTCACTTCGAGGTACTTGCTCGATCTGAACTGCCTTGAATTTTGATATCGGACTCGGGGCGACTTTCGAGATAACTTCTCATCGATTCTTCTTTAGCCTCATACTCGCCGCGCACATGATTCACTACGAGTTGGGAGTCACTGTACACTAGCAGGTTTTCAACCCCCAACTTCGATGTTAGCTTTAAACCTGTAATCATTGCCTCGTACTCTGCTTCATTGTTGGTGGCCTTGAATTCGAAACGAAGTGCATAAGGGAACTCTTCCCCTTTCGGACTAACTAACAACAATCCAGCCCCAAATTCCTTCTTTACTTGAGGCACCATCAACATGAAT
Organism: Gentiana macrophylla; assembly: GCA_026214975.1. Classification (NCBI taxonomy): domain Eukaryota; kingdom Viridiplantae; phylum Streptophyta; class Magnoliopsida; order Gentianales; family Gentianaceae; genus Gentiana; species Gentiana macrophylla. The sequence goes on along the minus strand of CM047812.1, from coordinate 107,978,226 downwards.
GGTCCACCGCTTCTTCCGATGACTGTTTATCTTATTCCACTTGAATTGACAATCCTTCGGCTATGAAATCCGCCAGAGCTTGACCTTTCACGGCTGTCCGAGGCAGGAATTCGATGTCGTACTCCGCTAGCTCGACAACCCATTTGGCCAATCGACCCGATGTCTCGGGTTTTGTCAAGATTTGTTTCAACGGTTGGTCAGTAACCACAGCGATGGGATGTGCTTGGAAGTATGGCTTCAACTTCCTCGACGCATGAACCAAACTCAACGCTAACTTCTCCGCAGGAGTATATCTGACCTCTGCACCATGTAGGGCTTTGCTGACAAAATAGATTGGGATTTGTCCCTGATCCCCTTCTCGAACTAAGACAGCGCTTACCGCTTCCTCACAGACTGCTAGATAAACTAAGAGCTTTTCTCCATCCCGAGGTGAGGACAGCGTCGGCAAATTAGATAAATATTCTTTCAAATCGTCAAACGCCTTCTGACATTCCCCATCCCATCGGAACGGACTAGCCTTTTTCAGAATCTTGAAGAAAGGTAAGGCTCTCTGTGCTGATATCGATAAGAAACGGTTGAGGGCCGCCATCCGACCTGTCAACCTTTGCACCTCTTTGACATTCCGAGGTGCGGGCATGCTTTTAAGGGCTTCGATTTTATCCGGGTTTGCTCTGATCCCATCTTTCGATATCATGTACCCCAGAAACTTTCCCGATCGGACTCCAAACGTGCATTTCTTTGGATTGAGCTTCATTTTCGCGGCTCGCAACACTTCGAAGACCTCTCTGACATCGGCCAGAAACTGTCCCATTGACTTGCTCTTGATCAATAAATCATCAACATAAACCTCCATGTTTCGACCTATCTGTCTTCCAAAGATTTTATTGACAGCTCTCTGATAGGTGGCCCCCGCATTCTTCAGACCAAACGGCATGATTACAAAGCAAAATATACCAAATTCTGTGATAAACGCTGTTTTTTCCGAGTCCCGAGGGTCCATGAAGATTTGATAGTACCCCCTGTACGCGTCGAGAAAACCGAATACTTCGAAGTTTAATGTCGAATCGACTAACTGATCAATTTTCGGGAGCGGATATGAATCCTTGGGGCATGCTTTGTTGAGATCTGTAAAATCGACGCGCATCCGCCAGCTCTGATCTGGCTTCCTAACTAACACCGGATTGGCCAACCAATCCGGATAGAAAACCTCCTTCACGATACCAGCCATTAACAACTTGTCGACCTCATGTCTTACCGCTTCCTTTCTCTCAGGAGCAAGGTTTCTTTTCTTTTGTCGTATTGGTTTCTTTTTTGGGTCGACGTTGAGTCGATGTACCGCTACGTCTGCCGATAGGCCAGGCATATCATTTGCCTTCCATGCAAAAACATCTCGATATTCCTCTAGGAGATCGACCAAGATTTTCCTGTCGGGGTGTGGAATCCACTTCCCGATTTGGACTCCTTGTCCTTCTTCCTCCTCCCATACTTGAACCTCCTCTATCGGATCGACAGAGATCCAGCTTCTATCCTCTTCTTCTTCGAGGATCAATTCTTCAACCAAAACTTGCCCGACTCCTTTCCCTTTAACCGTGACCAAACTGCAGTTCCTTGCTACCTCGACATCCCCTTTCACCTCGTGGGCCCCATACCAAGTGGGAAACTTCATGCTGTTGTGAAATGTCGAGATGATAGCTCTGAGGTCATAGAGAGCAGGTCGGCCTAATATGGCATTATAGCCCGAAGGTGCCTTGACCACAACATATGTCATCTCCATCGTTCGGCCCTTCTCTCCGTCTCCAACAGTAGTCAACAAATTAATCGAACCGACAGGATGGATGGCCTGCCCTGTGAATCCAAATAGAGGAGTCGATAACGGTGTAATGTCTTCATCTTTCAACTTCATAGCCTTGAAAGCCGAATAGTAAAGGATATTTGGCAACTTCCTTCCATCCGACACAAACTCTTTTGATCCGACCCGACTTATCATCGCTTCATCACCAACCCTTCGCTATGACTCGTGGGACCTCGGAATGTCATCTTTGGGCCCATACCCCACTTCCGTTGTGAATCTCAGCTTCTTTGGGTCTCTAGAGTTATCTGAAGAAGACCGACTGGATCGAGGTCTACCTGATTCATGTTCTGCAACAATTGTGTTAACGTCGTATCCAACGCGATTATCCCGATGAGGGTCTCGGTTCTGATCTTCTCGACGGTCATCCCGACGACCATCTCGATGGGGTGGCTCAGATGTCCTGTCTCGACGGCTTCGATTGTCACGATGTGGGGATCGATCTTTCTTTCCATTATAAGATTTCCTCTTAAACTCTCGACGGCCCTTAGGCTCGTCCTTTTCTGACCTGTCAATCACCTCGTCCAAACGACTCTCCTGGATACAGGCGTCGATATCTCTTTTCAGATCGAAGCATTCCTCTGTATCATGCCCGACATCTCTGTGATAATCACAATATTTGTGAGTGTTTTTCCTTTTTTCTGGGTCTTTGGACATTGGCTTAGGCGTTCGAGCAATGTTCTTTTTGATCATAATAGCCAATACCTCTCCCCGAGACCGGTTGAGGGGTATAAAATCTCGTTCTTTTAGATTCCCTTTTTTTCCAAGCCGATCTGAGATCGGAGCTGTCAACCGGTCAAAAACATTGGATTTGCTTTCCTCGTTCCGACCCCTAGGCTGACCCTTGGTCTGGCTTCGGGAGTCGTTCCTCGAATTGAGGCCAAGTGAAATGGTGTGCAAACGCACTGCCTCCTCACCTTGGCAAAACCTATGGACTATGTTCACACATTCGTCCATATCATTCGGCATCTTCTTAGACAATTTGTCATACAACTTCATATTTCTCAGACCTCCAACAAAAGCGTTAACCTGTAGCGCATCACTAGCGTTATGTACTTTCATGGCTTCAAGGTTAAAGCGTCTCATGAAATCAATGGTCGATTCCCCTTTCTCTTGCTTGATGTTCATAAGGTGGGTTGCACTAAGATGGAATTTCTTGTTCCCGATAAAGGCGTCTCTGAACTTCTGTCCCAGCTGTAAAAAGCTTGAGATCGACCCGGGACGTAGCTTATGAAACCACTCCCGAGCTCGACCTGTGAGCAACGTATCGAAAGCTCGACACTTCATGGCATCATTGGCGTTTCTCAATCTCATCAGAGATATGTATCGATATAGATGGTCTTCTGGGTCCGTAGTACCGTCATAAGGTTCCATCTTAGGTGGCTTAAATGATTCGGGCATCGTATATATCTCGATCTCAGGGGTAAATGGCGACTCAAGCCATTCAGTTGGCTGATCTTTCCCCACGATGCGGTTGAACTCGTTTCGTATGCTTTCTTCAACCTGACACTGTTGTCTTTCTTGTTCAGGATGTCTGCGGACGTTAGTCGCGCTAATTTCAATTGCGCCTCCCTCACATTCTTCTTGAGGGTCGACAGTCCTCTTTCCTCTGACATTATCGACCTCCTTACGACCCGGTGGGTCTAACAAGTGTTCTTCAGGAGGATTGCAAATTCCCTTACCGATAAATGCCGACGCCACCACTCTTTTCAGGGCATCTTCGTCTAAAGACGCCAAGTGATCGGCCATATCCTGTAGCTGAGGGGGAAGCTGAGGTCTGGGTGGATCTGCAACCACATCCCTAGATCCAGTGGGTACCTCTTGTATCTGAGATGGAACCCCTGCTGGATCTACTTCCGCGTGTTCTTCGACCTGTATGTTCTTGCTGGTTGTCGGTTTCTTCCTTGCTGGTGGAGCCATCGCGATTTCTTTACCAACTCACCGGTAGAAGAGCCCTCCTTCTAGCGCCAAATGACGATGCTAACTAATGCACCACCGGAATAATCAGGCCACGTGTAATCTAAGGGTGAGCTGTAAGGGATCGAATGGCTGTTCTGTTTAGGAAAGGTAATGTTTTTGGGTGTTTTTAGGGCTGAGTCCAAGAGTCAATCTTGGATTGCCTACGTATCCTGTGTTAAGTCCAGGAATCAAGCCTTACGTAGTTCCTGGAATGATGTATTTATAGGCACATGTCCTTCTTCCGCCTTTAAAACTTGGGGCGGTTTAGGTTTATTGACGTAAATACCCTTAAATGGGCCTTGGCCTTTGTCCAAGCAATCCACTGGATGATGGGCCCGGATGTCAGGCGAAAAGTCTCCATCTCGACTCGACACAAACCGACATGGGTAATCGATGTCGGAGACTTGGAGAATTTCCCTTAATCGTGGTCTTCACGTGCGCCTCGTGTCGACCCGATCGCGGATGACTAACACACAGACTTTCCACGTCTTGAATTTGGGCCAATCGAGTAATTCCACGGGAGGAGTGAATCCCCGTATCATCACCTATCATTGAAACTTTTAAGCTCATTTATATTTTTCTCCTTTACTGTTTAAAGGTGACGTAACAGCTGTCAGCTATTATTTGTTAAATTTGCTAACCAAGAGATGATACAATTCACGTGGTAAGAATTATTTTTGTTTTTCTTTAAATGAGACAATTCACGTGGTGGATATAGTGCATGATAATTAGTTTTATTTGCATGCTTAAATGTCGTTACCTTAAGTATCTTTTAGGATTGATTTAATGGGTATTAAATTGATAATTTGACGTTACTGGTATTTAAAAACGTTTACCCTCGACATAATTCCATTTCCGTTGCCGACAAATTAAATTAAGGCAACTTTACACCTTTCAGCTCATAATGCACTCTTGCTACAACTTTAATGAAGCCCGCAAGTCCAAAAAAATTCCTCCAACATGGATCAATTTGCAGATAAAGTGAATGTAAGGCAAAAACACCAACTACACTTGATCCGTTTTCATTCCCGGGCTTCGGTTATGCCTCTCTAAGCCTCATGCATTGTCTCCCGGGCTCATAAGTCACTAGATCCTGCATCACAACAATCAAACACATACCGAAAATAATTCAGCAAGATAACTAGAGCTCAAATAGGGGTATTATCACTCAAAATGACAAGATTTTCGGTTTATGTGATGGAATGCCTCGTAGTGCTCGACTCGAGTGAAAACACCCTAAAATAGGTCTAATTGCACCCAAAAGACGCCAAAAGTTGCATAAACAGGGGTTAAAACATGCACCCGGAGCGTAGTAAAGTTGACTCTCATCAGTTACAAGTCTTGATATGCTAGAGATTATAGATTTGAAAGACTATTTGGCAATAAAGATCTAGGGGATCATTAATACTTCCTAGGTCTTGAAGTGGAAAGATCAAAGAAAGGAATTGTGTTATAACAAATAAATTACTGCCCGGAATTGCTTGAGGAATATGGATTTTCAAAATGTAAACCAAGCAAGACACATATGGATGCTTCTGTCAAATTACATTCCAAAGATTCAGCACCAATAGACTCAAATAGCTATTACATAAGTCATTTTCCGAGGAGATTCACTTATTAGCTGGAGATCTAAGAAGCAAACCACAGCTTCAAGAAGCTCATCTGAATCGAAATATATAGCTATGCAATGGCCTCATGTGAATTACAGTGGCTCACTTACTTACTAGCATAATTCAACGTTAAACAAGACAAACCAATCCCCATGTTCTGTGATAGCAAGAGTGTATTATACATAGTGGAAAACCTTGTTTTTAATGAGAGGACAAAGTATATAGAGATATATTTTCATGTAGTCAGAGATAGATATCAGCAAGGGATTTTAAAACCTCTACTTATCTCAACACGATTCTGATTGGCGATTTTCTTACAAAACCCTTTGATAAAACTAGGTTACAAACATTGTTAAGTTCTTATCCTTTGTTTAACATTTATCAACCTTAGAGTTCAGTTTGAGAGGGGGTGTTGAAACATATTGGAGTTGACAATCTGAACTCCAAGGTGTAGAAGCAACAAATGCATCAACAGGCAACTCAATAGCAGCATCAATATATACCTTCTCTTGAGCATTAGGTCTAACACATAGCTCCAGAAACGGTTGAAGTTTGCAACAGACAATTGGAGTAGTTACAACTGATTTCAGTTGCATCTAAGGATTTCTATCATCTATTTAAGTAGCTAATTATGCCTTGTAACAAGCAGCTAAAGTTTATATTGCTTACCGCAAGATTGCTTAGTTGATCAATATTACTGCTTTTCCATCTTTCAAATTTTTTCTTCATGTTTACTTCAAGAATTCAGAAATTCATCACGATCACCCCGAGGAACCAAACCTAGAAATTAATGGGGACAAATATAAACAGGTAGTGCTTCCTAGAATCTCAATCCACACCAACTTTATCATTTCTATCATTTATCCAAATAAAGCTACGAACTCTAATATCTTCAAAGTCTTGATCACAAGAAGTGTCTTTAGAGTTGAAGACAATGTTAGTCATCGTAGTCCAAATGAAACATATCACCACCTTCTTAATTTATGGCATCCCAAATCCTAAGACTGTCTTTATGTTGCACAACCATAGAAGAAAACGAACAAAAAAAATGCTCCAATCTCTTAGGACAATGAATGTAATATAACACCAGTCAAAAATTATGCGCCAAAATGATAAGAAAAAGAAGCAAGAGAGAAAGACGTCAAAGGTTTCTTCATTACTTGAATTGCAAAAAAAGGACAAAGAACATCTGAAAGAGGAACTCCTTGCTTGACCACGTTAACTCTTGTCGAAAGTCTGTCAAGGTAGGCTTTCTAGCTGAAGGCGTTAACATTCGATGGAACATAAGCATTCCATCGGCTAGGGAACACTTTTAATGAAGAGGTACCGCCATCTAAGACTTGACGAATAAAATCTTTGAGAACAGCAACAGAGAAAACACCCTTCGAGTTCAAGTTCTAAATAGGGGAGTCAACTTTATCTGCAAAAATATGAGTAGACGAAATCATCAATAATCACCAAGCTCTCTTCCCCTCACTTCTCGACCATCTTCAATCCCGCTTCCACTCCCAAACCTCCCACACAAAAGACCCCCTCTCGCACAGCAAACTATCTTTTCCTTCCGCAAGCTGAAACAATCTAAGGAAGCAAACCACACATCTTTCCGAAATCTAATAATGTTTCCACTTCCCACAACCTATCTCCCAAGTGTAATAGAATTCGTGAGCCTAACCCCTTTTCCTATCAATGTTAACGACATTTTGATTGGTCCCATTCTAAAATCTTCCTATACTTCCACGTCTAACATCTCCTTCAAACCTTTTTTAGACCCATAAAGACACCGAACAACTTTACTCCATTGAGAATGGCAATAAATATTTCTTTCACATGAATATCATATAAAAAATGGGGGTTTAAACGTTGATTACATATTGTCGCAAATAATAATATGAATACGGAGGTAAACAAAATTTCACCTCCCTTTGTATTGAAGATATATAAGAACGCACTAGACACGGGGGCAGCCAACCTGCCCAAAAACAAAAAAAAAAAATATTTGCCAAGTAGAAATTGTTTCAACTTATATACACCGGTCTTATATATAATTTCGGAATCGACAAATAAAAATCCAAACATATATACATAGAAACAGGCCAAAAACATCCAAAATTCCTTTGCAACACATTCAGTAGCTTAATTTGAAATCCGAATTCCACAAATCATTCAAACATTAATGTTGATCCAAAGTTTTACTCTTTACATAATATAAAACAACTGCATTTCGTGTCTCCCCCTGTCTCAAATACTGGAAGAGGTAAGAGCACAGAACACTAACATCAGTTAATTACTCTAAAAATATTCTGTATTTCACGGTATTAATCATCATTATCTTTACTTTACAAAATCCCTATTTTGAGTAAATGAACCAAAATCACTACAATGTATAATTCGTATAGAATAAGTATTTCATTCACTACACGTAGATACGAACACAAAGATACGAAGATAAAACATAATTAAGTAGCACGGTAACATCACGAAATGACCTTGAAAAGAAGATGACTTTGAAAAGGATGTTGAAATCTTTATTGACAATATATATGTGTAAAAACAAACTATGTTAAAAACTTTTTGTTTGATCTTTATATTTTCATTATTTACGCAAATCAACCAAGAAAAAGACAAAGCAGTTGGTGATAGGTTGCGCAAATCACACAATATAGAAAAAACAGTACGAACTCATACGGCATTATTTATTGATAACTGATTAATCACTCAACGACTACAAATCACCCAATTTTGTCCAGTCAAATTAAATAATTAGAAAACAAAAATGTAATTGATTGTCTAGTCAAACTAAATAATTAGAAGACAAAATGTAATTGATTGATAGAGACTATATATCTTCGTCTTCTTTTCTGATTGTACTCCTTCGTCCCAAAATGTATATTAATTTGTATTTTCAAACAATTAAAGAAAAATGCTTAAATATTATTAATTTTATGATAAAAGTTTAAGATACTATTTGATTGTCATTAATGAAATTATTATAAAGTAGTGAAAATACATGAATATATAATAAATATGGAAAATTAGGGATAATGGCAATGAATCAAATATTTTTAAGAATATGACAAATACATATTTTTATAGGAGAAGAACAATGCGTAATTTTTATAAATGGAAGAATGAACATGAATCCCAGAAAATCAAGTGAATCTTCCTGGTGAATCCCGAAATCAATGAATTTCGATAATAATTTAGATAATGAATCTCAAAATCATGAATTTGAATGATGAATTTTGAAAATTAGTGAATTTAAATGTTGAATTTATTGATAAGAAATTTAAACAGAGAATTTCGAATAAAAGTGAATTACGACAGTGGATAAATAGTTTTGTCCTTTATGCAAATGTTTCAAAAGACTGTCCTTCTACTCAATTGATGAAATATTTATGTCATTCTCTCATTCCCTCTAATAAATAAGGGATAAAATAAAAATATATATAATAAATACTTCAATGATATTATAAATGGATATTTAATGAAAAAAAAAAAAAAAAAAGACGTATAGTTTTGGACGGAAGGACCACTATATATTAGTCCAAAATATTACGCGGTTAACATATATGGGCTAATTAATACGACAATAAACACTTTTCAATTTAGACTTTGATACTTCAGTTTCTTAAACTGCTTAGACATTAATTAACAGTGTCTGAAGAATTTGTTTGCCATTTCAACACGTTGAATCTCTTGTAACCAACAAAAAAAACACACACACGTAAGAATCCCCTCCACACGCAAAAAGAAAAAAAGATGCTTAAACTTGTTCAATAAAGCATATCATATGCACTAAATTTATATAGAAGATCTTTCATTTTCAGAACTTAAATCACGATGACTAGTTAAAGAAAACCACCAAGTCGAATTACAATAATTGTAGAGAAACTGTTGATTTTTTCCGCTTGGAACTTCTTCTTTCTTCTATTATGGGCTTAGATTACGATGACAAACAGATGCCACATAGTCGAATAACAATGGATATAGAGAAACAATGGTATTGATTTTTCCGCTTGTTTTGGTAACTGTTTTTTTTTTTAATCACGTGACTTAAGAAATCAGATGCAAAAAACATAAACATGAAACCGGAGAGAATGTCATTTCTTCTCCATTGATTGATTACAGTGGACACCTTCTTCATAATAAAGAGATCAACATAACAACCTAAGATAATCTTAGATCCTCCAATCTGATCCTACGACTGACATTAAAAAGGAATATTACACATGTAGCTAAGTAATGACATATTTCCTACAATCGTGCCAAGTGTCTCACCATGCAAACTTATCACTAAGTCATCTCACTTATCAATATGTCACTCCACTTTTCATCCCCCATCAAACGAAATCTGGTATCAACAAGATTGAGTTTTCTCCGGGCTAATATGGAGGATCTTGTCCCCAAAAGGCTTGGTTAATGTATCTGCCAACTGAGTTGCTGATGGAACAAACTGAACATGAAGTTGCTTAGCCACGACTTGATTCCTCACAAAATGTACATCCACTTCAATATGTTTTGTCCTAAAATAAAAAAACAGGGTTATGAGCAAGGAATGTAGCACTAATGTTGTCACACCATAGTAATGGAACATGAGTGAAAGAATTCCCCAATTCTGATAATAAAAAGTTGTGCCATTACCTACTGTCAGTGTGTCTGGACCATGGTACTCACTGCTCAATTGAAGTTTGCCAAGATCTATGGTGATATGATTTTTTGCCCAACTGTATGCATACCAATTGGGATCCATAAGTGTCTCGGGTGTGGATATGAAGGCATATATGTGGAACATGCTGATTGGGTTGATTTCCTTGATTTGCCACAATACGATCGTTGAAGGTTGTAACAAACATGCACCTGCAACTTGTTCATAATGACATACTTTGCTGCGAAACTGACAAATAGGTTTTGCATCATTGTTGTTGTTATATGACCTTCTGCCATGTCCTTTAGATCAGCCTCCACTAGTGTTAAGTCCATGCACCTCTGCCCCTGCCTTGGTAACCACCTGATCTTGCAACTCTGGTTGAGTTATTAGTAACATCAGAATTGTTGGATCTTACAGTTGAGTTTGCAGAAGCATGGTTAAGATCTAGACTGGCAATTGGAACGATTCTAGCAATCAATCTCTCATGTGTGATAAGTTGTACCTGAACTTCAGGCCATGATAGTGATCCAATCCTGGAGGTAAGATTGACTATTACAGATTCACAATCCTTGCTTAACCCTCAAAGTGTAGCCAAGATTAATTCAGACCGAGTGATGGGATACCCAGCAACATGTACTCAACTTGTCAGAATAGGTCTTCATATGTGCCAAGTAGTCAGCCATTGACTTAAATCCTTTCTCAGCCTTAGTGAGAGCTTCATTGTACTCCAACATTTGGGCCTCACATTGATTATTAAACAAAAATTCTAGGGTTTTCCAGATCTCATAAGCAATGGAACATCCTACAATTCTACGAGTGTTTGTTTTGTCATAGAAGCTAACAACCACCCCTTCAACAACATGTCTTTCGCCATCCACTCTTCAAAAGCATGATTAGTTGGTGTCACCATACTTGAAGTCATACCAGGAACACCTAAGTACTAAGGTGGACATGGTTTGGTTCAAACAGATGGGAGTCAAGTTTGTGTCCTCTAATAACTTATAACACTGTAAATTTCCGTGGTGATAAATGTTTCTATCCAAATTAACTGAGCATGATTGATTTAGATTACCTCTTAAGGTATTGATTACAGTTTGAACCATCAGCAAAGTAGGATGTGAGACTCCAATCCTTGTCTGAGGTAGAGGAGACATCTGAAAAGTAAAGGGGCCTGCAATCCCAGGAAAATTTAAGGGTTGCATCACCCCTGAAACAACAGAAACTGATGGAGCAGCTTGAGCTCCAGTGGCAGCTTGTCCTGCTCCTAGATAGGGACCGGAAGTCGACGGTGAAGCTGCCATAGCTCGAGCTTCCGGTCACTTTGATACCAACTTAAAAAATCAAATGCAGAAAACATAAACATGAAACTGGAGAGAATTTCATTGCTTTTCCATTGATTGATTACAATTGTCACCTTCTTCATAATAAAGAGAACGACATAGTGCAGGTTTAATATCAAGTTTATGTTGGGGTTGTCGGAACATGAATCCAACCCAAAAACACAATTCGAACGAATCGAGTCGAACCAGAACCTACACAGATTCGTCTAGATCTTGATTAGATCAAGATCTATAGCGGAAGCACGAATTGTGCAATCTAATTAATTAACAAACGATTAATTAAATACCTTAAAGAAAAGGTTACGAGATTACCCAGCTGAATCGAGATGCCGTGACCTTCCGGATTGTATCTCCAAGCGACGACTGTTGGACATCGATCTTGTATTCGAACCTCTTCGAATACGCAATAAGAAAAACCCTAGTTTTTCTTCTTTCCAATGGCTAAGACAAGAAAACAAAATTTCACACTTTTCCTCGTAAAAATTGCGTTGGTTTTTCCTTATTATTTGGTGTTGGAGAAACTCCCTTTATATAGTCTAATAACCAAGAGTTTGAGAGTTTATCTTATACATACAAATTTTTCTTTTCCTTTAAGGAAAACAAAGCATTTATCCAATAGGAAAACAAATTCATATTTATCCAATAAGAAAACTAATTTCTTTTTTATAATTATTTAACACATAAATAAATAATTATATTCTGCACATTATAATTAATAAAGAGAAAATTTCCTTTCCCAAAATTAATAAAATGTGGGGCCATTTTTATGTCAAGTAGGATAATACAAGATGTTTTTTCTATATTACATATCATTTACCGAATAAATAATATTTCGCATATTCATTAAATAGATCAACTATTTAATTTATTCTTGAGATTCCAAAATACGAGAATCCACTCACGTGTTAATCCAGTAGCTCCAATAAATTGAATAAAATATTTATCAGACAAAATATTTCTATTCAACTTATTAATTCGAATTACTTACACCATAAATCAAAATCGAACTCTATCGATTATAGATATAACTTATTCTCAATATGTCGAGTCAATAAGCGTTCGATGATAGTATCATTACATGCGGATTAACCATTCATTGATTATCCATAATGAAGCGGGAATGTTTCCGTAAACCTTCTTTATTAAATCTTATTCTTATTTATCATTAACCCACTAGTGACCAATTAGTTCATAACCAATATGAACTTCGCAGATCGATCACTTTTTAGGATTAACAAATGAGTGGATTGTCTTTCTATTTCCCGCATGAATGAATGGATTCCGTATCACTTGCTACTCATTCCCGACTAGTGCTAACGTGAAAAAGATTCGGACCACGTCTCTTAGCAATCCTTAACGAACACATCAAGCCTTATCTTGAAACAAGCAGGAGTCTTCAATCACTTCAGGATTAAGGTTAATCCATATATGATCATCTTGTGATTTAATAAGATTTCTCAGTCACGGAATTATATGAGAAATTCGGATTAAATCGGTCCAGTCCTCTATGACTACATCATATATAAATGCTCCACTTAGATAACTAATATCGACGGTTCGGATAAGACGGTCACGCTATAAAGTGTTCTGGGCGCATTAATGGTAGTTTAAACAATAGACCCCATACTTTGATTAAGTTCACCATAGACTAACAGTTTAAGTGTATCACCATAAACTTAATCTTCGTGTGTGATACACATTAAGTTATATGCTACATATGATACAACTTGAGGTTTTCAGTAGTGTATTTTTTATAAGCACAAACAAATAATAAGATGATAATAAATCTGTCATTTATCAATAATAAAAACAATTACAAAAATTGTATTTCGGACACTACTTCCAGTTTAACAGTGCAGGTTTGAGCCAAATTACCATAAAAAGGGAACGAATAAAGGAGTGCTGGGAAAGTCAGGAATATGTTGATCGGAGTTTATATACTGCTAATCCAAACACTTGTCACACTCCCACAATGTCAACTACCAGAAGCTACCATATATATGACACCACATTCTTATATCACACATTACATGTTATATATCATATTCCAACATGATTGATTGGCTCATTACTTGCTTCTTCTTATTTTTCTAATTGATTTCTTCATCACATCTAAAAGTACAAAGGTAACCTTTACTGACCTGAATTTAGTCAATCATATAACCATAACTGTCTATCTGGAATCATTTCTTAATTAAATTACTCGCATGCATGCATATGGAGTAAGACCCCAACCCATTTCCCTGCAGCATTAATTAATAATTGATCAATTTTATATAATTATCATTTTGACAAGTTGCAAGAATCCTCACCCCATGTTACGCACACAGAACTATATGAAGACTAGAAGCATGAAATCCACTTATCTACCAATCAATTTGTATACCTATTCCCAAGATAACCATTCACGCCACCTGCTCAGCACAAAAGTCAGTGCCAATATGATTTTTATATTGTACACCCCCGTTCCAAAATATTAGTCCGATTAGGATTTTTCACACAGATTAAGAAAGTTGGTTAAATTATTTATTTGTCATTAATTTTGATGAAAATAAATAAAATGATATTTGACCGTTATTAACGCAATGTAATGGAAAGTGAGTGAGTATATATATAATAAATGAGGGGTTAGATGAGAAAATTGTAATAATGTTTTATTGGTTATCTAAATTTACTTACATTTTGAGACAAATCAAAAATACTAAACGGACTTATATTTTATGACGGACGTAGTAATATTATACCGTATATGTCATTTTAGCAATTTATACACAGCTGATTAATAAAATTTATAACTTTTCAAACAAAAAAAAGGGCAATTCGAAAGGCATCGTAATTACTTCGACACCACATTTTACATGCAATTTTACACGCGAATGTACATAGGAAGAAAATATGTGATGCTTTTTAAATCTTTCAAAAATATAAAGATTTATTATTATCCTTTAAAGTTGTAAGAGTATCTGTTGCCATTCTCTTAATAACACTCTTTTCTCCTTCCTCTCAATTAAGTTTGGATAAAATACAGACAGTTAATACAAATGTTTGTTTCAATCCAACAATTATACTTGTTTGCATTATATAAGTCTTTTTTATCATCAAAAGGATATTTGTTTACTTTTATTTCATTCATCTTTAATTTATTATCAATCCAATCTTTCCAATCTTTACAATCATTTCTACTAGTGATAGTAAACACGTATTATATACATTTACTTTTATGACATTAATTAACTTTTTAGAACACCTAAAAAGACTTATAATGTGGGTTCAAGAAAGTAACACTAGACAATTTAGGCTCAAACTCATATAGTAGCTTTATTTCTTTATCTTAACCATAATTTATTCAACTTATTTAGATTTATATAGATAAAATTGTCTATGTACACCAACATTGGCGTCAACTTCATTAAGCTGCTTAATTGGGAATGTTGAATTATCATATCTTTCCAAAGCTTAACCTGAAGAGGGAAATAACTAACATTATGTACTTCAACACGCCCCCCCCCCCCTATACCAAGTCTATGAGAGATCTTTTAGGGAGGTGGATTAGTAATAGTAATACTTCGAATATTGATATGTCAAGCTCGGAAAAGAGCCATGAATCCATATTGGGCCTGTAAGTAGGCCCAATAACGGATAGGGTCATCGGCCCAGTCAGTCCACCTATTTATCAGGCAGACCGGGTCGAGCATAATCCAGCCCACCTCATGCCTTTACGATCTTCATCATTGGCTAGGCAACAGCCGTCGATAAACGAAGCCTCCAACTCGCCATCAACAGGGCGGGCGACACGGCACTCAGGCCGACTGCTCGCCCTCACCGCATGATCCAAATTTCGAACCAAACCTGTTTGACTAGGCAACAGAGTTCACATGACGGTTACAGGCGAAGAGCCCGCAGCGGTTAATTATGATTGAGCTCGCCCAGCAGCAATATTGTAGTTAATTACGCTTTAATTAATTAATTATGCCTTAATTACCGCCTCTTGTAACCGCCAACTCTTAGCCCTATAAATAGCCCTCAAAAAGGGATCAATAAATGAAAAACACATACAACTTCTGCCAAATTTTCTTCATCATGTTCTTGAACGTCTTCTTAGTGTTCTTGAGCACCACCACATAATCACCGAAAAAATCGTTCACTTTAGCTAGATATCCACCGTTCAACCAACCAACCCCGTTTGTGATACTATCCGACCATATCAAATATGTATTTCAACACGCGTGTTCACTGAAATGTGGACCTAAGGTTGAAACTCAAGACATTTTGTTCTAATACCATGTTGAGTTATCATTTTTTTATGGATGGCTTGGCTGGCGTTTAGGTTATCTCACACTCCATATTCAGGTCCAACTATTTTTTTAAGGCATTCAAGATCTTTATCATTAGATTATATTCTGGGGACATAAAAAATGTCACTTTTGTTTATGGGATGCATTGAAGTGTGCATTTTTTTTTGTTAAGAACACACTCACAAAAAACTTCTGAGTTATCGTAACATTAATGATTAGAAGCATTCAAGTCCATGCAACTTGAACGCACATTAGTAGATTCTGGCAGATTGCATAATATTATTGGCCAGATCTTTTTGATCCCATATTTTATTTTATTTTTTTGAACATTTGATCCCATATTTATAGTATACTTGGCAATGAATTGAAGATACAGATATAAAGAAATTAATGAGGGTGTCAGAAAATGGGCATACATTAATTAAGAGTAAACTAACGTCCACAACACACACAAAATGTACTTTTATTGTTTACCAGCCGTATCTTAGGATTAGTAGTATTTAGATTCTAAAACTATGTTGTGTTAATTTGATCATGTATGTTTTAGAAACATGGGCACTTGTTTTAATGTAATCATCAATGTCCGTTCAATTAGTAATGCTTAATATGCTAGTTCATTGTATAGATGATGTACACAAGTGTAAGAAAGAGATGCATTGTACTACATTTAAGTATTTTCTATTAATGGAAGGGAAGCGAAATTCCTTATAAGTGATAATTTTGATTGGTATCAGAACCTGAAATGGCAGACACCGCGGTCATCATCTGAGATCGGACTTCACCTAAACCACTAGAAGACATTGCTACTCTTGGATCTAGTGGCGGGTATGGTGGTCAACATAGCCCAACCTATGAGATCTGAGTCACAACGGACCAACTGCCCTTTGGGTGGCCGCTTGCCCCTCCATGATTGAGCATGCCTTGGTTTAGGTGATCGGCTATATATAGCACCTCTAATGTAGTTTTCTCCAAGTGTTAAAGCCTAATGCTGCCAAGTGTCCTACTCTATTAGGGCCATGTGGCTCTACTCTACTAGTGCCATGTGTGTTGCAGTAGATCCTCAAAAGTACTAGATTAGTCCTTAGATTTGTTGTACTAGTTTTTTGTTATTATTGTTGTGTAAGAAGAACATTTGTATCCTTGAATGATTGAATAACAATTACTGCATTTATCCTTGAAGCTTTTCTAACTAGGTATCAGAGCCATCAATGGCTGAAACCACAGCTTCTACGACACCACAAGTGACCGGAGCACCAGCCACCACTGAGATTCATATACCCAGTTTCTCTCTTGGAATGTTTTCAGTCCCTCACTATACTTCTACAACTAATCTGCTACATACCACTCCAATAACCTCCGGTTTACCACCGATTCCCCTCCCATTCTTGGAAATGTTGCAGTTCCCTGTGGTCCTCAACTCCAATCTTTTCAGTTTCCCAGCTTTGGTAGATATCTAAACCAAAGTTGCAATGTGAAACTTGATAGAACAAATTATCTTCTCTGAAAATCAGTCGTTGTGCCATTTGTTAAGGGTCCTTGTCTTGAATGATTTTTGTTTGGGACCAGGGCACCACCTCCAAAATTTATTCAATCAACTGGATCTATTGCAATTGAACCAAATCCGGTCTAAGAAGCTTGGAATGCTACAGATCAGTTACTTATGAGTTGGCTGATGAGCTCAATAACTGAGAGTGCTATGCAATAAGTGGTTGGATGCGTTACATTTAATGAGGTATGGAATACTTAAGAAGTATTGTTTAACAATAGATCTAAGTCTTGGATGCTTGAGTACAAAACTGCTTTAACCAGAAGTCCAGAACTAAGAAAGGACCTGAGGGTATGGTGGATTATTTGGCTCAAATGAAGAGTTATTCTGATGGTTTAACAGCAGTTGGTAATCCTATTTTAGTTTCTGAGCTGATTCTAGCTACTTTGGGAGGTTTAAATGGAGATTATGAGTCTGTGATAGTGAATATTACATATAGAATTGGTTCATTGACATAGAAAGAAGTTCAGTCCCAATTAGACACTCATGAGCGTTTACTAGGAAGTATCACACCCTCTACCACTATTGATTTATGAGGATCCTCTGCAAATTAAGCATTCAATCGTTCTGGACAAGGAAGAGGACAGCCCAGACCACAGGGCAACGGCAACTTTTAGCACAATGGCAGAGGAAGAGGTGGTTACAGAGGAAGAGGTGGTAGAGGTGGAGGTGGCAGAGATTATCCAAACCAAGGAAATACTAGAACTACCAGTCAAGTTTGTAGTAGAGTTGGGCATACTGCAGTGGAATGTTACTATACATACAACTCCAACTACAATAGTCAAGTAAACAATTGAAATTCTGGGGCAAATTATGGTCAACAACCTGCAGCTTACTTTGCTTCTCTTGATTCAGTGAGTGATGCCAGTTGGTGTGCTGATAGTGGAGCTACAAATCATATCACTGCTTACCTTAATATCTTGCAACTGAGCCAAGGGTGTGATGGATCTGATGGTCTGACTATTGGCAAAGGTAAGAGTCTACCCATTAAACACATTGGTCAATTCTTACTTCAAACTGATAATATTAATCCTGCCTTTAATAATGTTTTACATGTGCACCATATAACTAAAAACCTTCTAAGGGTTTTAAAACTCACCTCTAATAACCATCATGTTATGGAATTTCACTCAAACTGATGTTTTGTGATGGACAAGATCACATGGAGGTTTTGTTGGATGGAATACTTAAAGATGGTCTTTATTAGATGAAGTTTCCCCATGAAGCATCCCAAAACTCTCTTCAATCCAAATTCAATCCAAGTTCTAAGTGTCTTTTGCCTGTCGGTAATAACTCTGTTGATCAGAGGTTTGAGTCCTTAGTTGGTAAAATTGAGTCTGCTAATGAAGCCAATGTTTGGCATAGAAGATTGGGATATCCCTCTTCAAAGACATTGAGTCTTATTTTGAGTTCTTGTAATCCTACTTTCAACGAAAAGGTTGAATTTTGTGATGCTTGTCAATTAGGTAAACAACATGCTTTGCCCTATCATACTTCTCTTTCAGAAAGCAATGCTTGTCTAGAATTAATACATTCTGATCTTTGGGGCCCTGCCCCTATTATTTCTGCTAAGGATTATCAGTACTACATAAGTCTCATTTATGATTACAGTAGGTTTGTTTGGATATACCCTTTAGTCCACAAATCTGATGCCCTAAAAGTGTTTTTTTTCAATTTAAAGCCCTAGTTGAAAAACAAATTGAGAGGAGTATTATGTGTCAGCAAATAGACTGGGGTGGAGAATAAATAGCCTTTGAATCCTTTTTAAAAGAATTTGGGATATCCTTTAGACACCCACGTCCTAATGCCCATGGCCAAAATGGGAGAGCTGAAAGGAAGCACATACACATAGTAGAATGATGGCTTATTCTGCTAGCTCAGGCTCAAATGCCATTGAAAGTTTGAAACTTTGGTGGGAAACGTTCCAATATAATACCTACTTGGTCAATAGACTTCCAACCCATGTCCTACACCACATGTCTGTTAGGAAATCTATACGGGAACGCAGTGGAATTTAAAATTTATTTCCTTTTTACCAAGATCGACTTTCTTTTTACGAGGTTTGGTGTGCCTAGAGCCATAATTAGTGACAGAGGGAGTCATTTCTGTAATAGGTTGTTTGAGAAGTTGATATGGGGTTAGACATAAGATTGCAGCAGCATATCACCCCCAGACGAGTGGACAAGTAGAAGTCACGAACAGTGAGATTAAGAGAATCTTAGAGAAGACTGTGAATCCCACAAGGAAGGATTGGTCTTTGAAATTAGATGACGCTCTTTGGGCGTACAGAATAGCTTATAGGACCACGATTGGGATGTCACCATCTATGATAGTGTTTGGAAAAGCATGTCATTTACCGGTAGAGCTCGAGCACTGAGCGTTGTGGGCTACGAGGTTTCTAAACATGGATGAGGATTTAGCCGGTGAAAAAAGAATGCTAGAGTTGAATAGATTGGAAGAGTTTAGACTTCAAGCATATGAGAATGCAAGGATTCACAAGGAAAGAACGAAACGCCTGCACGATAAGAAGATTATGAACCGCATATTTCAAGTAGGAGATAAAGTGCTGGTGTAAAACTCGTGTCTTCGTCTTTTTCCTGGGAAGTTGAAGTCAAGATGGTATGGACCACATGTAGTCACGAAAGTCTACAATTCAGGTGCATGTGAAGTTAGACAAGAACACTCTGGGCAAACTTTCACAGTTAACGGCCACAGGCTGAAACATTACCTAGAGCACACATATAACCCTGAATTGGAAGTCTTTACGCTGGAAGAGCCGGAATATGAATGAAGGAGCCCTATTAGTATAGTCGAGCTGACGACTATAAACTCAAAACTATTTCTAAAACCCTTATTTATTGCTTTTGTTTATTTTATTTTGAGTCAATAAAGTAGCATGACATTCGCAAGGTTTTTTCTTCACATATATCTTCAGTCACCTGGCTAGAGATATATGTGGTTTTTTCCTTCATGATTCTCATGTGATACCCTCGTAAAAGTTTTTGCGTCTTGCTTAGGCCGATAAAAGAATAAAGTGGCTTAAACTGTTTTTGTGCATTCCTCTGGTATGCACAATTACCGCCACCTTA
This sequence comes from Gentiana macrophylla, assembly GCA_026214975.1. Classification (NCBI taxonomy): domain Eukaryota; kingdom Viridiplantae; phylum Streptophyta; class Magnoliopsida; order Gentianales; family Gentianaceae; genus Gentiana; species Gentiana macrophylla. The sequence goes on along the minus strand of CM047812.1, from coordinate 107,957,890 downwards.
TTTTCTTATTGCCCTTCGCATGTTACTCACAGTTTTTTGAAGAATTTTGGAAAGCAGGTAATAACTTGGAATAGGAATGACCTAGGAGCTATTGATTACGCTCCGGGATTCGTTTTGACTCAACCGACATTTCCAGAGCTAAGTACTTTTCCTTTTCTTTATTATTAGCCATTGGGGACAATGTCTATAATAAGTGGGGTGTAGGCGTCTTAGCTGGTTAGTCGAAAAAGGGAATATATTTTAAAAATTAACACTGTTTTTAGCTTGCTTATTGCACGTTTTCGAGTAACGAATCAGTAGAAACGGAGCCCAAGTTCAATTTGAAGTAAGCTATAGCATATTCAATTTAGTATGGAAGAACGAGCATATGTTATGTTGCGTGAAGTAGTAACTTATTAATTATTATTCTGTCATTGCAATCAATATTTGAGCACATAATCTGAGTGAGAAGTGTTTAAGATTAGATGATGAGTTGTTTTAACCGGGAATCATTATTTGTCTGTCTATATACTTTAACAAATTGTTGTAAGACAAGGGAAGCAACTTGGATGACGAAAGGTGACCGGGACAAACGGACTTGTGAGAGAAAGAGAAAAAAAAGTGAGGAAATCTTCCAAATAAAATAAAATAAATAGATATGCAATAAAGGCAGTGACGGAAGCGAACTCGTGTAAAAAGGGCACGACCCTCACATCAAAAGAAACAAACGAGGACTTAAGAGCGATGCTCAGTCCCCGAGTCCGCCCGACCCAATTACGGTACCATGTTGTGTAACCAAGTCTGAAAGCAAGATGAGCGAGTGTATACGCAAGCAAGTTAAGATTGTGTGGTTAATACAACTTGATTCTTCTCACGAACACACTATCGCGACTGATTCATCACACGACACATTGATGCGTGATAAGTAGTGGTTAATGGGGAACTTATGGATTGTGGCTTGATGTATGTTTCTGCCGGAAATCTCTATTGAATATGTGGTAGTTGATGGAGATTGTTCTTGGAGGTACATTCCGCCTTGATACTCTGCTCGTAGACGAGCAGAAGGCTAGTGGGGGTAGTTGATGACGGTTAAAATAGTCTATCCTACGGCATCAATATTCTATCCATTATGAGCTAAAAATAGTTGTTTTGATCTATAAATATGAACCATTTACGTTGAATATCATATGACGGGTTCGTGAGTCGAGAAATCTGCACTTAGCATTTATTTCCCTGTTTCGATATTATTTCGTGCATTATTTGATGATTTTCAGGATACGAAATCTTGGGCTGAGCATGATGGATGAATCTGGAGTGGACAGAACGAAAAGAATGGGCCTAGGTTATTCTAGAAGCATCCAAGTTAAGTCGTTTGAAGAAAAAAGACAAAAGTACCCTCGGTAACCCGAGGGTCGGTGCCGACTTACCGAGGTCCTAGAAGCTTCCGAAACGCGTTTTCTTGGACGAGGGGTCAAACTAGATGATTCTAAGTCGGTTTAGATAGCTATAAATAAGAGGCTTCGCCTCAGAACACAAGTGTACAATTTTCAAGGCAAATATTATAAAATAAAAGTTCATTGTTCTTTATTTTATTTATTTTATGAGTTTTGGTCGGACAGACGACGGAGTCGCCGCCTAGGGAGAGATCTGAAGGAGATCTACGCTCGTCTTCGAGGGTATGATTTTCTGTCTTTTCCAAGATGTAGATCTATCGTCGGTATATTCGACTAGTATGTTTTAATTGCTTATTTAGTTTAATTATGTAGCAGTTAGTTTATTTTACCCCATGTGTTATAGATCTGATTCGTTGGTGAAGAAATCATGAAATAGTAGTTATGCTTCTTCGGGACTGCGACGGTCTATATCGCTAGATCTCGATACCCAAAGAAATTACTAATTCATGATAATCGGCGCAACTACGTTGATCGATAGATTTAATTTACATGTTTTTAGCCTGATCATCTATTTGCATGTTATCGTAAATTAACATGAAGGACTATTAGTGAAGTGTTAATTAGGACATTATCTTGATGGACCCTAGGAACGTGCTTGTCAATGTCGACAGCTGTCTAGGCGGGTTTGCGGTATGAGTTAGCGCACAATATCGATGACTTCTATTTCTTTATGCGTATGGGCTATTACGGACCAATTAAGGAGGGTAGCTTATGTATAGATTGTCTCTTTGCCATTGTCGGAGTAGATAGGGTTAGAGTTGTACCAGTGGTGAACAATGAATAAATTCACCAATGGGGAGGACTGTTGCATGTGTGGGGGGAATATCTAATTACTCATAATTGAACTAATACATTAGAAACTCTAGTTGCTTCGTTGAACTTGCATAATCTTGCTAGTTGATTGTTACCAATTTTATTACTGTCTATATTATAGTTGGTCGTAGACCGTTATTGTGACAACTCAATCTTGATAATTAGACGTTCTTACGAGTCTTTGTGGGATCGACCTTGATTTGCCAGTACTCTACTACGATAGACCTAGTCCTATTGCTAGTAAGTGCATTGCACGCGATCACATAGGATACGCGATTTCCGGATGAGCAACATGAATCGTACGCATGCTTCAGTATCACACCCAATCACTACCGCAGGATCGCCCCATGGCTAGGGGAAACTGTTAGGAAATCTACGCGGGAACGCATCGGAATTTAAAATTTTATTTCCTTTTAACCAGGATCGACTTCGTTTAAGCAATAAACAAACGAGTTAGTAGACGGTGGTTACCTTGGTTGATCTAAAAGATCGACGCTTTGACCGTCTAAGGAGAGTAGTTCGCATAGAGCCGCCCAAGTGTTCGGCCTCTACCGCTTAGTCCACACGAAATGACAACCGCCGAATTCCATCATGGATTGCTATTGGAAAACTCCGGTTGCTAGACCGGCCCTTTTCCTCTCTCCAACTCTCCAAAAGATGCTCTCTATTTTACACAAGAACTATGAGCTCTTGCAATTGTGTTGTACAAAAAAACTTGACACCCACCTCTTATTTATAGTGTAGGTGGCGCCATCTTCTAGAGTGGAGGAGAAGAAAACATTTTCCCAACAAAATAAGGAGAATATATTTGATTGATTTATCTCATTTATTACAATATCTCATATTAAATAAATCTAGGATATTGTCAATATCTTATATTGAATATTCCCAAGATATTGTCAATATCTAATATTGACTATCTTTATTTTATTACCATAAATCAATTTATACATGTGTATATATCACATATATATATATTATCACACATATAAATCCATTTATATATATAAACATATGCACCACTTAAATATGCATCCTTTGACACGTGAATGTACATACATACACAATTCACGCCAAATATATATATATATATATATATATATATATATATATAATTAATATCTAATATTAATATATGGTAATACCATTAATTAAATTGCACAATCCAAGTGTATCTTATACACTCCAAAATTGCGCCACCTTTAGCCAATAAATTGGCATCCGGAATATTCTTTAATTAATCAATATAATTAATATCTTGTATTTAATTTATTCATAATAAATAAATACCACAATATTAATTTACCACTATAACCTTTATAGTCTCGAGATAAACTTTCCTTATTTGGTTATCAACTATAACCGCATTTTAATCCGACTCGATGTTCATATGTGTGTGACCCGATAGGCTTCCGAATATGTTGGCCGTAGACACAAAGTGCAAATTACGAAAATGCCCTTCATGCCTAACGATCACGGAATAGCGTCTAGCAACACACCGTGACCCCCAATCATCGGAAGAGTCAAATGCAATGACTACTACCTTTTATGTGAAACAGTTACCGTGTAACTTACAATCCTATCGCTGTAATAATATCCATACGGTCGTTAGTCGAGTGTCAAAACATCAACGACCGTATCTTATAATCTGGATATCATGCTCTCTCTCAAGTAACTCGTTTACTCCCACTTTGCAAAGATTCACGAGTAAGACATTCCTTATAAGAAGGCCATTTCGGATATTCGATCCCAATCATAGGATACGCGATTCCCGGACGACCAATCATGTATACTCCGCGTGCTTCAATATCATACCCAACCACTACCGCATGATCGCCCCATGGCTAGGGGAAACCTCAATAGTGTCAAAGCATGACAATCCACACCGTGATGCCATGAAGACTACGGTCAAAAGGATAATTACACAACCGTCACATAGTGTGACACTTATCTGTGTAAGTGGGTCAGTCTAACGTACGCATTCTCTAATACACGCCCTCGCATACCCAAGTGTCTCTACACTTCGATAGACGAGATCTATCCTCGCCTTAAAGACGTAAGACATCTAATACGTGCTAGTCTGCTTATACTATCAATGCCCTGCTTAATAGTACATCGGCTAGAGACATTTAAGTATCAAACTTATTAATGTGATTAGAGATCTCATCAACCATAATCGCCTATCATGGTTTCTCTATCACAGTTTAATACTAAGGACGTTATCATATAACAATTCACAATTGGTCCTTTAAAAGAACATATATATGACAACATAAAAGCCATTTAATATATGTATAAACATAAAGAAATAGTAGAAATGATCCGACTGGTCGGATCCGGTCCAACCCGATTGGGTTTAGGACACTATTCCAACAGAAACCTCAATAGTGTCAAAGTATGACAATCCACACCGTGATGCCATGAAGACTCCGGTCTCAAGATAATTACACAACTGCCACATACTGCGACACTTAATGTAAGTGGGTCAGTCTAACGTACGCATTCTCTAATACACGTCAACGTACAGTCCAAGTGTCTCTACATTTCGATAGACGAGATCTATCCATATCTTAAATAGATAGAAGGCATCCAATATGTGCTAGCATAATCGTACTATTAATGTCCCTTTTAATAATACATACGACTAAAGATATTTAAGTATCAAATTCTTTAAAGTGAGTCGATATCTCATCAACCATAATCATTATTATGATTTCTCTTTCACAGTTTGACACTAGAGACGTTATCATATATACAATATCATAATTGGTTCGTTAAACGAACAAATATACAATAACCGAAAGCGAATTATCATATGTATAAACATAAAGAAATAGTATAAATGATCCGACCTGGTTGGATCCGGTCCAACCCGATTGGGTTTAGGATACTATTTCATCAATGTCTCCCAATGAGCAACCTTCAAACCAAAAGCCACACTATAAACTTATTAAAACCTTTGGATGTACCTGCTATCCCTATCTAAGGCCTTTTCAAAAGCAGAAATTCCAGTTCTATACTACTGAATGTGTCTTCTTAGGAATCAGTCATTCCCATAAAGGATATATATGTCTAATGTTTTAGGAAAAGTCTATATATCCAAGGATGTTATCTTCAATGAACATGAATTTCCCTATAAATCCCTATTCTGTAGTTCTAAATCTGTCAATGAAAGTGTGTCTCTATGTTCTTTTTCAATTCCTACATTTAATTCCTTATTTGCCTTGCAAACTTTTGGAAATGGGGAAATTGCATATGGTGAGGACACTCATGTGATCAATCAAAGAAATGAATATTTAAGTCATGCATCTACCTCATCTAATGTTACACCTACTTCCACACCTCACATTCACACAAATGCCCATTCACCAACATCTGCATTTTCACCTGCACCTTTGAGCCCAGAAAGTTCTGATTCCCAGTTCTCTCAAACTCCAACTCCATGCCACTATCAACTACAAATCAACACCATATGCAAACAAGAGCCAAAAGTGGTATCTTTAAACCAAAAAACTATTCCTACCTAGCCTCGGAAGACTTTGTCCAGTGCCAAATAAATAAAACCAACAGGATCAGAGGCCATTGCATCTCCTTAGTGGCATAATGCTATGAAAGAAGAATTTAAAGCTTTGGTAGCCAATCATACATGGATCTTGTACCACGTAACTCTCATCATCATTTGGTAGGTAACAAATAGGTGTTCAAATTGAAGCTCAAACCAGATGGTTCTATTTTGAAACACAAGGCTAGATTGGTGGCAAAGCGATTTCATCAAACACCAAGTTTGATTATAGTGAAACTTTCAGTTCTGTTGTTAAAGCTTTAATTAGCAAAGTTGTTCTTGCTATAGCTGTTTCTTTAAACTGGAAGATCAATCAGATTAACATTAATAATGCCTTTTTAAATGGTACTCTGTATGAACATGTCTTTATGCCACAACTAGAAGAGTTTGTTGAACCCACAAAGCCTAATCTTGTCTGTCACTTAAAGAAAGCCCTATATGCCTTTTTCCAAGAGACTGGTTTGATGAACCGAGAGTTCAACTTCTGAGATGGAGATTCTATCAATGTAGGTTTGACACCTCACTGTTTATATTTCATACTCAAGGTGTATTAATGTCCAGGAACAACTCTGAGCTTATGCACAAGTTCATTAACATGCTCAATTCTAAGTTTTCTCTAAAAGATCTTGGATCTTTGTCTCAATTTCTTGGAATACAAGCACATAGGGGTGATACTGGTCTTTATTTGAAGCAACATCACTATGCTTCTCAACTTTTGAGCACTGATTCTTTATCATCTCAAACCAGTTCTTACTTCATTGACAACCAATGATGATCTCACTTATACAAGCTCTCCTTTTTTGCCTAATGCCACACATTACAGGAAAATATTTGGGAGTCTTCAGTACTTAACTTATACTAGACCAGATATCAGTTATGTTGTGAATCAACTAAGTCAGTACACGAATGATCCAACGGAGGTTCACTAGTTTGCTCTCAAAAGATTAATTAGATATGTAAAAGAGACTCTAAGTCATGGCCTGCACTTTCAACCTAGTCAAGCTCTTGCCATAACTGGTTTTAGTGGTGCAGATTGGGCTTGCAATATGGTGGATTAGAGATCAATGGCTGGCTATTTTGTCTATTTGGGAGGATCTCTAGTGTCTTGGAGTTCTGAGAAACAAAATGTTGTAGCAAGATCAAGTATTGAATTAGAATATAAAGCTCTAGCCAATGTTACTATTGAATTAAGTGGTTGAGGTCCTTATTGTCAGAATAGCATATCAAGATTACTGGTAAACCTGTTACATGGTGTGATAATCTAAGTGCAGCAGCTCTAGCCTACAATTCACTGTTTCATTCCAGAACTGAACACATTGAGATAAATGTGCACTTTGTTAGAGATCGAGTTCTAAAAAACCAGCTTCAAGTTGCATATGTTCCTTCATGTGATCAAGTGGAGGATTGCTTCACCAAAGCCTTACCTAATTCACGGTTTCTGATCAACAAACACAAACAGAATGTTGTAGATGCTACCTTCAGTTTGAGGGTGATAAATGTTGGAAGTAGCGCCCGAAAGACAATTTATGTAATTGTTTTTAGAATTAATAAATGACAGATTTATTCTCATCTTATTACTTGCTTCATTCTTGTAAGTAATACACTAATGAAAACCCTAAGTCATATCATATGTAGCCATATAACATAGTGTGTGTCACACATGAGGATTAAGTTTATGACGATACACTTGAATTATTAGTCCCTGGTGAAGTTAATCAAAATATGGGGTCTATTGATTAAACCACCATTAATGCGCACAGAACACTTTATGGTGTGACCGTCTTATCCGGACCGTCGACATTGGTTGTCTAAGTGGGGCATTTATATATGATGTAGTCATATATGACTAGATCGATTTAATCTGTGTTTCTCATATAATTCCGTGATTGAGAAATCTTATTAAATCACAAGATGATCATATATAGATTAACCTTTATCCTGAAGTGATTACAGGCTCCTACTTGTTTCAGGATAGGGTTTGATGTGTTCGTTAAGGATCGCTAAGAGGCGCGGTCCGATTCACTTTCACGTTGACACTATTCTGGAATGAGTGAGAAGTGTGTGTCTCACAGATATGGAATTCATTCCTTCCTGCGGGAAGTAGAAAGACAATCCCCTTATTTGTTGATCCTAGAAACTGATCGATCCCGGGAATTCGTATTGGCTATGAACTAATTGATCACTAGTGGGTTAATGGTAAATAAGGATAAGATGTATTGAAGAATGTTTACGGAAATATTCCTACTTCAGTACGGATAGTCTATGGAGGGTTAGTTTATATGTAATGATTATATCAATGGACACTTATCGACTCGACTCGACAATCTGAGAATAAGTTATATCTATACTCGATAGAGTTCAGTTTCGGATTTATAGTGGCGTAATTCCAGAATTAATGAATTAAGAAGAAATATTATGTTCGATGAATATTTTATTTAATTTATTGTAGCTACTGGTTATAGGTCCATGGTCCCCGAGTTAGCTCCTAACACGTGAGTGTTTTCTCGTTTTATGGACCTCGAGATTAAATTAAATAGTTGGTCTATTTAATGAATTATGCAATATTATTTATTTGGTAAATAATATGTAAAATAGAAAAGACATTTTCTATTAAAAATAGTGACTAAAATGGCGCCTCATATGTGGATAATTTAGAAGAAGAAATTTTCCTACATTATGTCACATATGTAATTAATTATCTATTTGTTGGATAATTAATGAAAAAATTAAGAGATTGATTTTTTGGAAATTATTTCTTATTTTGTAGCAAAAATATCTTTTCCTTATGGGAATAGGTTTTTGTGGTGTGAAAATTATAACTCTCTTGACTAGTTATTTTCCTATATAAAGAGAGTTCCTCCTAACACAATACACATTAATTATTTGCGCCACTTACAAATTAAAAGGAAGAAAAATTAGTTTCTTGCCTTAGTCATTTAGAGAAGAAAAACCTAGGGTAAACCTAGGGTTTTTCTTGTGCATATTCGAGGGGGTTCTACGGCGAGGATCGACGTCCACCAATGTCATTAGAGATACAATCCGGAAGATCATGGCTTCTCCTTGGTCGATTTTATCGTCTCTCCGGTTTGGGTAAATCTACTAACCTTCTCGTAGGATTAATTAGTTATGTCTCATATCATAAATTGCATAAGCTTCCGCAGTGCGAAGATCAAGTGTCTCGATGGGTGGTATTACTTCTAGCAATAAAGCCTAATGATGCCAAGTGTCCTACAGTGTTAGTGCCATGTGTGTTGGAGTAGATCCTCAGCAAAGTACTAGATTAGTCCTTAGATTTGATGTACTAGTTTTTTGTTATTATTGATGTATAAGAAGAACCTCTTTATCCTTGAATGATTGAATAACAATTACTGCATTTATCCTTATAAAGCTTTTCTAACTCCAAGAACTAAGGTCCCAGATCAGGTTACATGGCCCTTTCTGAATGATTCAGGTCGTGGGAGAAGCTATAGGGAAGGCATATGTAACAGGGGTAGAGGAGCAAGATTCCCTTGCTCCAACACTTTAAATCAGCTAATTGGAGCTACCCCCTGTCCAGTTGTGAAACAATACCGGTCACAAAGTTTTTCATTGTTGGTATAGGTTTAATTCGTTCTTCCTTTAATAGCCGGAAGTACCAATCATCTACAAAGACTAGCCCTGGACCCAAGCCAAGTGCTGCATATCTTGTAGGACCATAAAATGTACATGATCCATAATGCTATGAAGACAGTGGACAGACATACATATATATATTGAAACCAATAATATACTATAATAAGATTTTATAAATGTAAAATTAGCAACTTATTTACACGATTTTCGACCTCTAACACAACGAACACAAAGAAATAGGTTTTTTTTTTTACGGACTCAAAATATACACAAGTACGAACACTTTTTTTTGCCTACTAGGACTCAAACCCGAAACATTTAATGTTGGGTCAATGCCTTGTTGGCAAAATGAAGAAATACTTTGAAAGAAAAAATGCTGATAACTTGTTTCCCTAAGGTTTGATCAATGTATCTTCTATTCTTCCTCACACGCCGATGCTGATAACTTGTTTCCCTAAGGTAGCCGCGGTTGTTTGCCATCTCGTCCCAAAACTCTACGGTTATATATGTATATTCAGGGATCAAAAGAAAAAATTCAATCACCAAACGGATTTTTGATTAGGGGATTGCAGAAAAGGGCGTGAATCAGCGATGCAATCGAAGTTGTTCCGAAAGCCCAAATGGAAACACTTATGAAAATCATCGACGATCAATGACTGAGTCAACTCATTTTTTCTTGACTGATCAGACCGAGCCAAGGTCTTGAGAATTTCTTCAAACACCTCCTCTGCACAAGGAATGGCTAATGGACCTGAATTGGTGAACCCATATTCTTCTTCAGCTTGAAGAAGAAGCTTCTGGAACATAGGGTGGTTTAAGTGAGTTGTTGGGATGACAAATCTTTTTGAAGTGGTGCCTACTGTCACGGCCATGTGACCGGCGGGTACATCTGGTTTTAGTCCCGGGGCGGCGGCGGCGGCGGCTTTCTTTCTCCACCGGCGCAACATGTGGCGGACACGGACAATGCAGCGAGATTTCTTTGATCCTTCAGACATTTCTGTTAATTTTCAAGGAAATCTACTATGATGGAGAGAGGGATTTTTTTCTTTTTTTTCTTTTTTTTTTTTTTTTTTTTTTTTTTTTTGAAGATTGTTGATTAGTTGTATTGAAATCGCATTGAATTGAGAAAGATACAGGAGAAGGGAGGTTTATATAGAGAGAGGGGGAATGAGTAAAGTACACTTTGATGTTGTACTTTTTCACCATTACCGATGAGGCTGGATTCCGAGTATCTCCAACATAACGAATAACACAATAGTTTTGTTTTTCGGATATAACGAATGACATAATAATCTTTTCGTTTAAATTTAACTGTTGTATTAAAGAAAAAACACATAAATTAAGGAGAAGAGTTAGTACGTCGATTTAACACCAAAGTGACAATAAAAATCTTTGAATATAATTAATGCAATTTTGTTTCCAATTTATTACCAATAATATTTAAAGGTAGTGATGATGCCGACCCGAACTACGTCATGTATCATCATCTTAAGTCATACAATAAATGACTAGCCTCTAAAAGTAAGGCGTTAAGGGCCAGGAGCCCCACAGGCATAGCTAAGGACAGGTCCCTTACCCCAGATGGGAGATCGGCAAGAACTCCTCCTCCAGCCACCGCAGGTCGGTTGAGGCTTGGTGAAGAGGAGATGACCAGATCGGCCATAGTGGTCTTGGGGGCTGAGCGCAGGACACTCGGTACAACCCGGCTGTTATTCCACGTGTGGGATAACTGAACATAAACAGGGAAAGAATCCAAAGTCATAATGACTGTGATCTTGACATTAAATATGTCCATAATTATCCATAAATTATAGGGATTTATGCGTGTTAATCCTTAGGGGAAATAATAGATAATATTAATAATAATAATAATACAATTCCTTGAAGGACAAGGAAAGAGATGAGACGTCCCCTATATAAACAACCCTAAGGAACTACGAAAGACTTGATTCCTGAACAATAACATGATACGTAGGCAACTTGAGAGAAATAACTCAAGCTCAATCTAAAAATCACCAAAAAAACATCCCTCGTTCGATTACCTCTAGATTAAACGGTCCGGATTTATTCATGTATCGTCCAAAGATCGCCGTGAGATTTGGAAAAAATACGTTAAATAGTGTTTTGAAAATATAACTACGTCAAAAATAGTGACCGAACCAGGAGATGTTGCTTAGGTGGACTAGTGAACTATGTATGTTTCGTCTTTGGTCAAATAAAAATGAATTTATACTTTTTGCAATTACGTCAGTTTTATTGGAACGGAGGAATATATTTTTATGTTTTTTTATTATGATGGTCTATATGGTGATTAATTTGATTTGCATAATGATCAATGATGTAAAAGTGTGTTATGTCACTCGTTGTGGTAGGAGCATTTCCCGCTAAAATAAGATTACACTATGATCAATGAATCTTAGAGCACTCGAATCAGATACTGTTAACTGATACATACTATTTTAAATACACGTTTTTCTAGTTTACAGAATCTCTATTCAAGACAAAATAGATCAGACTCTCTAATTTACAGAATCTGTAGTTTACACTAAAAATAGAGATTCTCTGCAGGTGTTATTTTTTTCAAGTAAAGACTATAAAATAGAGTTTATAAAGGATTCCTAGTATCTACTGTTAGTGATGTTACATCATTATTAATGATAAAAAAGTATATTGTGTCACTCGTTGCAATACAATCATTGAGAATGAGCATTTACCGTTAAGATGTGATTAATCATATTCCCTCAACAATATTACAACAAAGTAACAAAACAACTTTACAACAAAAGTCATATTTTATGATATATTGATTGATATGGATTTTATCATGATCGATGGTGTAAAAATATGTTGTATCATTTTATTGTGTAACTAATATTAATTTTCTAAAAAAAAACAAGGATATATATACATATACTTGTCCTTGCTATGTATATGTACTAATAATTTTTGTTATACAGCAGTCACTCCGTTCATTTAGAAAACGAATGTGTCATATTTTGCAAACATACCATTAATTATTCTAATATTTAATGTTTCTATACTCATTTCATCTTCGAAAACAAGTACTCGATCCGTAGTATTTATTATGAGATACCAGCGTCTCTTTCAGTTCCTTGGTTTTAAATGAAAATGGTCCTTTTCAAATTTAAATTTAAATACGCATTTAGGTGTTTATGTATACATTAATGTTTAAAATACAAAATATTAATTATTTTATTCATCAATATAAAAAAAAAAAAGGTTGACAGTTTTCATAGGACGGAGAAAAATTGTAGTATCCGTATCAATTTCGCAGAAAACTGTTAGTTGGTGAAAGTTTTATCATAAATGATATAGTTATATAATAAATGACATAACATAATGTTAGGCTATATAGTCCATCTTCCATCTACTTTCTAATTTGTAATGGATTTATCACAACTCTCCTCTTCCAAAAACAAAAATGAAAAGTTTACATAATATACAATCAACGGGCCATGTGTTTCAAAGGACAATTTGTTTCTGTTTTGTTGAATTTATATTTAAAATGTGTGGCTCGGACTATATTATGTATATTTTTCGTACATCAAATAATGTAGACCTGTCATTCTTGTTTAATAAAATATGTTCTAGATTGACACAACCGTAGACCCATACGTAGGGGTGAGCAAAAAACAAAACATATAACCGATGCAAACCGGCCTAAACCAAAATGACCCAAATCAATTGCAAAATGAACTACATTGGATTGGTTATGTCCTTTTATTGTATCTCAACCCAACCCAAACCCAAAAGGTAGAAATAGGGAGGAGTGTATGTTTGCTGGTGTGACTAGTGGTTATATTTACTTTTATACATTTGTGTTTTCTTAGGGATTGATTTGATTATGCTTCACTAACTAATTCATTTATAAACTAGTGTATTTGTCTTGTCGAAAAAATAACTACTACCTCCATCTCAAGTGTAAGTCTGTTTTGATTTTTTCACACAGATCAAAAAAGTTGGTTAAATAAGTTATGTGTCATTAATTTCGATAAAAAAATCGAAAATGACATTTAACTGTTATTAATACAAAGTAATGAAAAATGAGAATATATAATAAATGAGAGGTAAAAAAAGAAAAGTGTAATAAATGCTTTATTTATTTTCAAATGGTTTTATATTATGTGACAAAACTAAAATACTAAATGAATTTATATTTTAGGACGTAGATAGTACATTGTATGCTATGTGAATTTTTTTATTTTTTACATTTAAAGATGAATTTAGGCTTGATAAACCAGCCACAAACCCCAAACCAATTCAAAGCGAAAACATTTGTTTTCATAGGTTTTTTGGCTTTGGTTTGGGTATAGTAGGGTGCCTCCAATGGTACCAAATAGAAGCTCTTAAAAAACATAAGCTTTTGCAAAGATTTCTAACCATTGTGGCGATACACATCAGCAAAGCTTTATGGAAAGAGTTGGTGCAGAGTAAGTGCAGACCAACTGGTTCATTCATTGCCATTTTTTTTTTCTTTATATGGTTTGTGTGTAGACTAGTAGAAAAAATATTTATGTGTAGTATGTTCATGCTATAAAGTTTTTAAAATGTTTATGTATTATAGATAAAAGGTTTATAAAATGATGACGCAAGCGCAAGATATAAACTTTTTAAAGCTCCATGATTGAAGATGCTCTTAGTTTCAAACCAAACCGGGCCCAACTGAATCACTAAAACACATCTTTGGAGTTGTATCTTTGAGATGGAATTCAACCCTTTCTTATAGCATTTTGTCTCAAAAGTTTAAGACATTATATGCTTCATGCGTCACGTCTGATGTTTGTTGATTTTCTTTTTTTTTGTAGGGATACGTTTGTTGTTTCAGATACATAGTTTACTTTATAAAATTTTTTTTTTTTTTTTATCTTTTTACAATCAATTTTTAAAAAATAGTAAAGTAATTAGTTTTATGGTGGTCCTAGACCAAATTTTTGGATCACCATATTATCAATTTGATAAAACATCATTGGTTGCTTATTTATACATAGGGGGTCTACCAAAAATATCTTAAATCCTATTGGTTGAACACATCAAGTAGATTTAGTCCTGTACCATAATAAAATTTATAAAATTCTTAAAATAAAATAAAAATCAGTGTAAAAATGTACATTACTAACCGCGTATGGAAAGAGAGGACCCAAAGTACAAAAGTGATCCATTTGTTTCAATTGAAGAGGAAATTAAGATGAATAATCCAAAATTGCTTGCAAATAAGTTTTTGTCTAATTATGTTTAGACTAACTAAAATGTCTTTTCACATGAACCATTCAAAATTAGCATATATTCTATACCATGCAAATAAGTTTTTGTCTAATTATGTTTAGACTAACTAATATGCTTTTTCACATGAACCATTCAAAATTAGCACAACTTCTGTACCATATAATTTATAAAAGAAAGAAATTAAATGTATAAAATATCGGGCATTCTAATTAAATAAATAAATTTTGAGAATTATATGTCTTAACTTCATCCATAATATATTAAAATGAATATTTAGACCTTGCTTGTTTTCTATCTTTTTTTTAAAACACCTTGCTTGTTTTCTATGATAGTTAAAACTTCACGCGGAGGAATTTAGCCAAGTCAAATTATGCGTTTTTTTTAATACAAAATGAAATTAAAATAAATTGTTTGTCTTAAAGGCATTATCTTCTCAATCATATGGAATATGAGTCATATGACAAAGAAATAAAAACACAGACCACGTCAACTTAGATATTTTAACGGGTAATTATCGTATTATGTTTGTATTATGTGCGAAAATATTATTTACATTGAAAGACATTTGTGTTTTTAAGCGTGGAGTAAAAACACTTAAAAACAGAGACATTTTATAGCGTAAATAATTTCTCGATACAGTGTGAAGACACCGAGGAAAAAATTCACTCTTTTACTACTTCATTTTGATCATGTGTAAACAAATATTTTCCACCTAAGTACTTAGTTTTCTCCCTATACACTAAACAACGTATCGTCATATATATATCTTATATCTATAAAAAATGAAGAGGTTTTTCCCACATGTTGCCACGTGGCAACTCTTTTTTTTTCTCGGTAAAAACTGGAATTTCGGTTAGCGTTGCATAGAAATCGATTTTTTTTTCCGACTCTCCGGTACATAAACCGAACAAAAGTATATACATTTCGATACGGTTCATTTTTAGTATCTCAAACAGACAGTGCGGATTCATTTTTAATTTTCAATCCAAAAATTTTCGATTCGATTTCGGCAGAACATTTGAATAAAACCGTCTATTTTTTTTTAAAATTTCGATACGATTCATTTTTTGTTTCCTTTTTTAACAGCGGTTTTTTTTTCCCTTCGGTAAAAACTAGAATTTCGGTTAGCGCTGTATATAACCGATTTTTTTTCCCAACTCTCCGTTACATAAACCAAACCAAAATGTATATATTTCGATACGATTCATTTTTAGTACCTCCAACAGACAGTGCGGATTCAGTTTTAAATTTCAATCAATTGAAAAATTTCGATTCGATTTCGGCACAACAATTGAATAAAACTGTGTATTTTTTATAAAAAAAAATTCAATACGATTCATTTTTTTTTCATTTTTTAACAGCGGTTTTTTTCCCTTCGGTAAAACCGGAATTTCGGTTAGCGTTGTATAGAAACCGAATTTTTTTTATCGACTCTCCGTTATATACACCGAACCAAAGTGTATATTTCGATACAATTTATTTTTATTACCTCCAACAGACAGTGCGGATTCAATTTTAAATTTTAATCAACCGAAAATTTTCGATTCGATTTCGGCACAATAATTGAATAAAACCGTGTAATTTTTCTTAATCAAACATGTACCGTTAGTAGTTTGTGCAAAAAAAAGGGAAAAAATGAAAGACCGACGGATTTGAAGTTCTACTGTGTAGTGTACTATGGAAGATGAGTCATGTTTAGCTATAAAATACAACAACAAAAAAATAAGGGCAAACGAATATCCGCGTCAAGAAGGTGTGCCAACATGTGACCACGTGGACAACACATTAAATGTTTTTATTATTTTGAACAACATAACGTCGGTGGAACCGTTTGCAATACGAACGTCACTAAAATTGACGTAGGAATACCAAATCACTTTTTATATTCTTCAGACCGTTTGACACGTGTTTTTTTCCCACCAAATGAATGAACACGAGATCAATGACGTATTCATTAATGATAAGAAAGAGAAATGTCGTATAGAAAATAAGTGAAACACATTTTCAAGCATATTAATGATCTGTAAGCTAAGGCGTCCCGGGAGATTTGACCGTATAGTTATGGTCCGCTTATTGTTTTTCTATAATGTTCATTGCGTAAAGTCGAAACTAAAGTGATCGAATTTATGAGATTGTTTTCCGATACGTCATATTGTAGATTATTTTGTATATGTAAACTCCTTATAGGGCTGGAAGAGAGGTGCGTTTGCAGTACAAACGTCACTAAAATTGATGTTGGAATACCATAATCACTTTTTATATTCTTCAGACCGTTTGACACGGGTTTTTTTTTTCCACAAAATGAATGTACACGAGATCAATGACGTATTCATTAATGATAAGAAAGAGAAATATCGTATAGAAAATGAGTGAAACATATTTTCAAGCATATTAATGATCTGTAAGCTAAGGCGTCGTGAGATTCACCACGTAGTTATGGTCCAACTTATTGTTTTTCTATAATGTTCATTGCGTAAAGTCGAAACTAAAGTGATCGAATTTATGACATTGTTCTCCGATACATCATATTGTAGAAATTATTTTGTAGATGTAAACTCGTGATAGAAATTTGGAAGAGAGCGATTCAAAATTTTCACGCCTTTAAGAAAAGAGCTACATCTTGGAGAGAATGCGATATATTCTCTTGCTTCTTCTTTTGTCTTGTCTAATTTGAATTTATTCACGGTTTAAAACACGCGATTTATTTCACGTTGGGATCTATTTTTGATATTATCGTTGATAATGATTTATGTTGGATCACCGCGCCAGACGCTTTTACGTTCGCCAGTATATATATATATATAAGCTAGCTAGAAAGTCCGCTGCACACGTCACTTGCACAAGCATTAGTCAAATTTGTTATTCACCAGCCAATGACCTCATGCCATCTGGCATCTAAAAATTAATAGTGGTTAGTATACTTATAAAGGACAGAAGTTAGTAGTTAGAAGTTAAGGTTTTTCTTTTGCATCAAGTTAGAAGTTAAGTTTTACTTTATGCAACAACACATTTTGTCTTTCAATAGAAGGGGTATATAAGAGAGAATGTATGTGTATATATAACAACTGTGTTTTAGGTTTATTTTGATATATAATGTTAGATTGTATTTTCTCTTCAAATAGGATCGAATAAAAAATTGAATTGAATCAACTAGTAAAATATATACAACACATATCATTAAAAATAGAGCAAGACCAACCGGCCTTGGTATAAATAAATATTATAAAGCTCTCAAGGTGAGGACCTTTTTAATGGTTGATTGATGACTTAAACCCGATTGCTACGATTCTCAAACTAAAATTATACTTTCTTTCAAAAGTGTGACAAATCATTTCAAAGCATGGGGAAGTAGCAAAAGCTATTACGCTTCAATACGATGTTTTGTTAATTAAGTTCTATATTATGTCTGCCCCACGTTGTTCCTAATGTTTTGTTATTCTTTGTTACACTTTACAACCAAGGACGGAGCCTATAATTCTTTCTTGAGAGGGTTAGTGGACTATTTCCAGATTATCGGGTGGACAGAGTTATATAACTTGATAGATTACACAGGATCTATTGATTTCCAGTTGTAGAATACTTTTGAAGTTTGAACCTGACCGACATATTGGTAAAGAAGAATAAAATATCCAACTCAATAAAATTAGATTTTTTATTTATTTTATAAAAGTTGGCTTGATTGGAGAATTTAATATTTTTTTAGAGTATTTTATAGATCACACAAAGTTCATAAGAGTATTTATTTAATGGTCAACTTTCGAAGTATAGTTCCCTTAAAAAAATAAAAATAAAATAAAATAAAAAACTTTCGAAGTATTGTTGTTGAATGCTCCAGCTTTAGTTACAATGTATGAGTATGTATTTTTTTTTTTTTTTTTTTTAGCTAAGCATGAATGCACCTTTTTATTACTCAATAATGAATTTATATTTAAGAAATTGGCACTACAAAGGCATCACAATATCCAATGTAAAATGTAACATTAAATTTTGAATTTAGTCTTAGTCATATAATGAGGATCAACTTACATCATACTCGATGAGTTATACATGTTGATTAATGAATCTACATCAAAATCAACGTTATAAAAATATAATGTGTCAATCGTTATACACGATCATTATGGTACTAATCATCTCCAATCACTAGGTGATCTAGTATCTTGCGCGCAAGTATATATATATATAAATAAATTTTTGACTGGTAGCCGCGTCAACTGCTGATTTTTTTTGCTGCATGTTCAATTTCTTCAAACTCAAGAAAATAATAGTACTAGTAAAATTGTAACTCCCAAAACCTTTTCACATGAAAAATTGAATGATATAATTTCTTAATTAAGAAGTACAACTGCAACTTAATTATTGCTTTGGTTACCAAAGTAGTTGACTTTCCATAGATGCCTTGGCATCCTATGTAGGTAGAATGTCTTTAATTAATTAACAATTAAACAAATTAAACTTAAATGCTGCCATACACCTCCATTCTAGCCTTTAATCATTTGAAAAAGCTACCTTTCTTTATAAAATCAACAAAATAAAAAGTAAAAATGGTACTATATGTTGAGGAGTTCAATACACATTCTTTAACTTACTTAGACTTTCATTATGCGGGTCAGAAATTTGTTAACCATTTGATACTCATATAACAGTAACTGGGACAACATATATATACTCTAACATGAGCTCAGTTGCTCTTTACTAGCCAAATTTTAACACTACTATACAAATTTAAATATGTACTTTTGTTTTGGAAAAATTAAATGCATGCTTAATGTGTAAAATTAACCAATTTGTTACAACACTATACAAATTAACTGTATACTTATTGTACAATTATGATTACTTGTTTCCACTTATAAACAACTCTACTATGTGCGACAAATTTTGCTGAATTTTTCTGAATAAGGATGAATTGGATTACATTCAGGGACGGACTCAAAACTTGAAAAGAAATTTCTATACTTACTTCATTGAGATCCAAAAATCGACGTGTTTTTATAGGTAAAAAATGTAAAAACACTATTGATGCCCCCACTCGACTTTCGAATTTGTTCCTGTGCCCTACTGAGATTTTCTTCTGGGTCCGTCACTGATTACATTCAATAGCATCCAACACCACGTAGATAGAAGATCGATGGAGAGGGATGGGGCGAGATGCATTAATTGAACTAAACACAACGACGTTCCTTTTAGGAGGCACACTAAATACGTACAATTGAGGCGTGCAAAAGATCGAGGATCGTTTTTTTTTTTTTTTTTTTGGCCTCGAGTGGAGATACCTCATTTGTTGTTTTCTCCGGACATGAAACTACAACAACCTTTGCATTCAAGACATCTGGAATTCACTTTTGCAAGAGATCGAGATCCCAGCAATTTGGAAAAGAGACTTATGTGATGAACTCTAGCACAAGAGGTTTCATGATTTAGATACAGGCTCAACTGCATTATACCTTTCTACAAACATCTATGGCCAGGCTGAGGAAGATGCAAAGATTTATTTTGAAGTTTTATAGATTCTGTCACACTAGTTTTAGTGGTTGGTTTGTTCTACTTTCTTTGGGGCTTTAGCTTTTTAAGAGTATACGATGCTATACTATTTCCTATTATGACGGATTTTCCCACAGTGGGTTTACGGTTAGCAGATTTTCATTAGATATGATTCACATAAGGAATGGGTCAGGATATGACATTTTTTTGAACTTTTAGTTACCATAATGATAAAATAAAAGTT
This sequence comes from Gentiana macrophylla, assembly GCA_026214975.1. Classification (NCBI taxonomy): domain Eukaryota; kingdom Viridiplantae; phylum Streptophyta; class Magnoliopsida; order Gentianales; family Gentianaceae; genus Gentiana; species Gentiana macrophylla. The sequence goes on along the minus strand of CM047812.1, from coordinate 107,937,498 downwards.
TTCCTTAAAATTAATTTTTTTTATAAGAAAGAAAAGGGGAATATGTACCCAACACATTTGGTCACAGCATGTGTCACAACACATGATCTCATCGTTGATTAAAGTGTGTGACATACAAATTGATTTACATCCCATCATAATCAATGGTGAGAATCGTGAGGTGAGATCGTTTGTTGTGACCAAATTTGTTGTGAATTTTTTTTTTTTTAATGGGAGCACTTCAAAGTGACCACAGTTATTTCACTTCTGACGACATGAATGGGCCGTTGTCAAATCTGTATTGGGCTAGGCCCATAAAAGTCCCTGTAATGATAGCAATGTTATTTTTATTATGTATAACGAACGTTCGTCAATACTGTGAAGAAATAATCATGATGCATAAAGCAATTGTGATACTCAAAACAAAAATATAGTGCTCAAAACGAAACAATATGGGGCCTTTAATGGCACCATTTATTTCTATCCAGGGCACCAAATCAATTTAAAAATAATCCGTTACCAAAAACACCACAGATTACGTTTGTAAATAATATTTTATCTATAACACCACACCTAGAATCAACTTTTAATATTCGAAAAATAGATTCTAAAATCGATCGTGATGTTAATATAGATCCTAAAATAAACTACACTCGAATATGAAAACGAAAAAGGCTATGTTTGATATGGGTACTTATAAGGCGGCCGCCCGGATGGCCTACCTTCGTGTTCTATAAATCTTGCTTGGAGTATTGTGGCCCCCTCTATTATCCACTTTGTCGAAAAATCTTTCGCGACAGGTCAGTTCCCTGCTTCAATGAATGAAACTGTCTTGTCCCTCATCCCCAAGTCGCGACCCTCCTTCTCCATCTTCCTTCCGACCCATTGCTCTCTCCAACGTAGTTGTGAAGTTGCTAAATAAGATAATCGCCAATCGGTTTGCGCTTTTCTCGATTGATAAATCACGACAACTCGCAGACAGCTAACATTATTATTGCACAGGAGGCCCTCCATACATTTCGGAAAAAAAGGGTTTATGCTGATTAAAATCGATTTGGAGAAAGCTTACGACATAGTGTGCTGGGATTTTGTTGAAAAAAATTATGATTTCAATTGGCTTCGCCAAAAACATTGTTGATCTAGTTATGCATGATATCAGGTCTGCCTCCCTTTTGGTTTTGTGGAATGAGGAGAAATAGGATCCGATTACTCCGGAGAGAGGGCTTAGACAGAGATATCCTCTGGCACCTTACCTTTTTGTTCTCTGCATGGAAATTCTGAGTCAGAAAATTGAAGAAGCAGTGGCCCAGGGTCTCTGGAAACCAATTAGGATCAACAGAAAATCTACTCCACTCTTGCACCTCTTCTTTGCTGATGATCTCATCCTTTTGGGGGAAGCATCAGAGGAACAAGCATGTATTATGGAAACCATTTTGGATGACTTATTCTCCATCTCGGGACAAAAGATAAGTATGCAGAAATCTTCCTTTCATGTGTCCGGTAACGTTAGCACGCAGCTTAGACAGTTGATCGGGCAGAAGCTGGGAATGACGCACACGACCGATATGGGTAAATATTTGGGGACACCTCTGATACATTCTCGAGTCAAAAAGACAACCTACGCCTTCCTGGTTGACAAAATGCCCAGAAAGCTCACCTCTTGGAAGATAAAATCACTTTCGAAAGCAGGTAGATCCATTCTAATTAACACGTCTCTATCGACCCTTCCTTACTATGTGATGCAAACGACAAAACTACCAAAAAGTACTATCGCGGAACTTGATAAACTTTGTCGTCAATTCTTTTGGAATGAAACTGAAGATAGTAGACGTTGGCATTCTATCTCTTGGCAAAACATTTGTAAGCCCAAGGATAGTGGCGGGTTGAAATAAACGGCTGCTAGAGGAAATGAATTTTGCGTTTTTGGGAAAACATGTCTGGCATATTCTGGTTGATGATATCTCCCTTTGGGTCTCGCTTCTGATTGATAAGTACGGGACCCTTTGCCACCAAGGCGGCCGCTCGCTTTTAATGGAAAAATATTTGTCCCACGGCCAAAGTGTTTGAGCCAAATTTTACGGTAGAGAATGACAACATTAAATGGGACCCTTCTAGCGATGGTAAGTATTCTGTGCATAACGCATACCTGCTTCGGCTCGAGAATGAGGATGCCCTTCAGAGCACTTTTGATTGGAACTGCATATGGAGCCTTAAAGGGCCATTGAGATACAACCTCTATTTATGGCAAATTTGCCAAAACTGCCTCCTGTCAACAACCTTTTGGCACTTCGACTCATCTCCAGTAGCTCCGCTTGTCAATTATGCTTCCAGCACACGGAGACCCCAATCCATGCCTTACGTGATTGCAGTTGGCCTCGTCGTATTTGGAAACAAGCTCTCCACCCTACCCTTTGGCAGAATTTCTTCTCTGTCCCTGATATTCAAGATTGGGTCCGCGAGAACATCCAGCAAGGTTCTAGAAATCAAGCGTCGGGCAAACATTGGCCTTACCTTTTCCGCAAGATAGTCTACGGGGTATGGTTTTGGCGTAACAAAGTCACGCATTCGGCAAACTGTGTCCGTCCTCCTATACATTTTTTCTCTCGAGAGCAGTTACACGTTCGAGGGACCTGAGACTAGCTTGGGCTATAGATCATGTTTAATTTCCGTTCATTTCGCTAATACCTCTCAGTTGTAATATTTTGGCCTTTTGGCCCAAATTGATCAATAAAAACCTCTCTTTAAAATAAAATAAACTACACTCGGTATAGATATTAAGGAATTCTTAAAATTTCTCATTTTCTCTATATACATGTAATTGCCTTTTCAACAGGATGTTAATATAGAAGTGAAATGGATGAGATGGGGACAAATATGCAAACACAAAAAATTTGAAATGGAGACAAAATGCAGGCATTACACAAATATCCCTTGTTCACAGTGTGCATGATAACAAACAAAGTAAAAGAAACAAGAACCCATTTTCATGATGATGAACTAATAATAAAAAAAACCACAAAAAAAGTATTTACAAGAAGATGTAAACATTGCTGTGATTATGTTCCAGTAATTTCCTTTTCAGTTTCATTCTCTTATTAGCATTCTGTTTATCCGGATTATTATTGCCATTAATCCTCTGCTGAGCCGATCGTCGTGTTGAAAAGTACAATTTGCTCCGTTCCGGCATCCTCTTGATGTGTTAAAATACATACAAGGCTTCGTTGTTTTCTGTTTCAAATCCCTCTGTCTGAATCCACTTGTCACTGCTGCAAATTGCTGACTATTATTATTATGAACACCGCCGGAATTTGAAGAACTTGAATCCGGTCTTTCTTCGCCATGCTGCTGGATCAAGCTTTTGTAATAGTTCACATCCTTTTTCACCGGAGCAATAGGTGGCGGCAGCGGTGGTGCTGCTGCTGCTGCATTTGGCAGTGGTGAGTAGAAACCACCACCCGGTGGTGGTGCCGCAAGTTCAGGTCGGCTGACATGAGGTAAATGCAAGTTCATTGATGCAGGTTGTGTAAATGCTCCCGGATTTCGACCCAGCTGCTCGATCAATTTCGGGTCGCTTAGGACTTTGATTAGCAATTCAGAATCAATCATATTAGCCTGATTGTTGTTTTTCATTAACATGGTCAAAGCAGACTGCGCAGCGGCTAAGAAATTGGGATCCAAAGATGGTGTTGCAGAAGGTGTTTGTTGTGGAGCCATGGGAATAACGTTGAGTGATGCGGAATCATTATTTTGAATTTCTGGTACAACATCTTCGTCTTCTACAGATGTAATGGGTATAAGCGGACATTGTTGTTCATCATGGTCAGAAGATGCTTCTGCATTAGGAAATTCGGGACTGCACAGAAATAGAAATTCTCAGCTCAAGTAAAACAACGTCATTTTGAATTGGACAGACAAATTACACAGATGATCCCATCCCGGGTTGAATCAGCAAGAATAGGAGGTTCCGGTTTCAAATCCCACCAACATATGTGAGTTAATATGTCCACCTTATGTTGTAATAACATCTATGTAAATAAAACTGAAAAAAGAAAACGAAGAATGCAAACCGTACTCCGAAGGAATATTTCTAGGGTAAATTGCCTCGAGAATACTAATCTCCCTTTTGCTTTGGGTTTTAACTTCTTCGCTTTCTTCCCCAGCAACCACTCTCCATGAACCATCTAGTACATACTGCAAGCAGGGAAAACATGTAAAGATCGAGCGGGGGAATACAATAGAAAATGATCAAACAGCAAAAGGACATTGTGTAAATAACATAACTTCAGGTGCGTTTTTTAATACATTGGTGATGTCCCTCTAAAATGGAAAAAGAGAAGCAAGTGGAAAAAAAATTACTTTCTCTGACATCCCATGTAAATTTCTAACACGAAAAGTGGTGACAAGTGTCAACGGAAAGGTATAGATGCAGATGATCAGTCGTTAAGGTTACACTAGGTACTAAAAAAAACAAAACTACACGCCCAGATTTAATCTCTAAGTCATGCTTAGGAAATTACACTTGCAAACTATGCCAAAGCAATGTTGTTCTTCTATTTGCAGCCTGGAGGGAGGGGGGTGAATCCCTCACTCCTCCATAGCCTCCCTCACCACCACTCAGCATCCTTTTCATCTTCTCGGCCCTCTTTTTAGTTCAATTTGCAGCAGCATCACAGCAAGTCCCTCCACACTCGAATAATATTTCTCCCACTTCTTGTAGACTAAAGCCTCGTCTGAAACTGTAGCTTCCAAGTTCCACTATAGAAAAACTATATGGATTTCAGCATGGAATCCCCTGTTGGCGGTCTGAATATCGAACTATATCACCTAGTTTTAGGGATTTCATTTGAACTAATGCAATTCAGATAAAGAATCATGTTCCCATTTCCTATCCTGTTATTTTTTGCTTCTTTTTTTTTTTATTTTTCATTTGCTAACAAGAAGTTTGAATGGTTTTGGTTTCAGTCACCATCTTGGACCATGGCAGGCCCCGGTACTCTTCTTGGAGCACTTACAGATTACCCACCAACATAGTCCCACTGTCCCGCCACGACCTTGTGGAAAAAGTGACTCGGTCTTACCAGCTGAACTAACTTGTGTTCCAATTCTGTCAATCTGGTAACCCAATTAAGTGATTATTTATCAGTTTAGACGGGAATTCACTTTAATATTTTTAAAAAACCGCATTCAGAAAAGCAGCAACCGGGAATCAATCAAAGCAAGGAAACCTATTGTTTAAAGCAAGACATTCAAGTTTATCTTGCCAACTTTCCTCACCTATACAACAAGATTAAAGACGACAACTTCAGGCCTGATCGAACCTGAATTAACCACAACTCACAAAAGGCATTCCTTTCTGTAAGAAATGAGACCAAGGGCCAAGATCTGTCATAGGGTTGTCAACTGAAGAAGCATTTCCTATGACATCAACAAACATACAGTGCCAGACATTGCTAAACTGTTTTCCAAGCTGACGGTAAACATAACAATGCTTTTAAAGGTTTAGTATATTACTAATCAATTGATCTTAAAATCTTTAACACACATACTGTGGCTGGAAATCGGATGCAGCATATGAAAAGGTAATTCTAAAGTAGTCGTCGGATATAAATTAATCCGCCTTTATGCTGCTTCAATGAGTAAATTTTGGTCAAGATGTTGTTTGGATTATATTTAGTCAAATAGAGTGGATATTATGTATTGCGAGAAGAATTGTAAGCGAGCGAATAAACTTATTCAAGATGAATAAAGTTGTTTTATTCGATTCAAGTTGAGCCAGGGAGTATTCCCTGTCCAAACAGCCCCTAAAGGGATTTGTTTCTATGGAAAAACACAAAAGATATGCATGTGCATACAGGAGCCCTATCTCACCCCAACAGGCAACATCAGCGATGATTTAACCAGGATTAACTACACAACATTTCCAACGAGCTTGTCTTTGTTTGCACACTCATGAACATAACATAAACATAAAAATAAGGAGTAAGCATTCTGCGAACTAAAATTTAAAGATATCTACAATTTGCAGTGCCCAATAAAAAGATGGCTCACTTTGGGAGGGCATTTCCATTTGATAAGAGGTATTTGGGATAGATTGATCATCCAGGCAGAGGCAGAGGCAGACTGTGACCCTTCAAAGCCGGGTGGCAAGTTCTCATCAGACACCATGCCATTTGGGACATGCTCCCATGGTGTTTTCGCCTGTAGGTGATCTTGAGCATTTGATGCAACTTGTGATGGAGATTCTTCGGATAAGAACAGTCTGACCTGTTAAGAAGCAAAAAACGGTAGGATATTAATCTAAAAACAACGCAAATACAGATTTGCATCAATACTTAAACTATTAAGCATTTTTTCTTTTAAATTACTAGTTCCCCCATTCTATCTGAACACTCAACTAAAGTAATCCAAGAAATGAGGCATAACCATTTCAGAAATCAGGGATTAAAAAGGTATCAAGCTTAGAGGACAGCTAGTTGATTTTACAAGGACACAAAAAAATTGCAACCAAATGAAATGATTAAAACATTCTTGGAAGTAAAAGACACTGACTCGGAAATAAAATCCACGAAGAATCTGTCTTAATGCAGAAGCAAACATTATATTCTAGGAAAAGGGGTACTCATGAAGAATTAGGATGCATAAATATCTTGACAAAATGAACAATCAAACCACTTATTTCTCATAAAAATCAAGTTGGCGTCCTTGATAGTATGACCAAAGTTTCATCAGAAACATAAATACAAGAACTTGTTGACATATTATCTTTTATAAAGAGCAACCATTCTCTTATTTTCACAGACTTTGGACTTCCCTATCATCCAGGCAGTAAGCAGTTCCAATTGAAGCCTATCAAACACTGCAACTTCTTTTTCAAGCATGATTCATGGGTATTTCAAGCATTGCTCCAAGATAGTGCTCTCTAGGTCATGTAAGCATAAGTGGACCCTGTCCCATTTTTGTCTCCAGTATAATTTCTGTCTTCGCACTTATATTATCGATTCAAGGACTTAAAAACAAAGCTTCCACGTAATTTCTTGAACCAGATTGGTTCCCAGTCCCTGTTTGGATCCAGATAGCCTGATCATTTCTACCATCAGTCTCCATTGCAAACATAGTGCCTTTAAACTGCCATTATTAAGTACAACTTTCACAGGGTCAAACTTATGTCTTGGTGTTAGTGACTAGTGAGTGAAGACATTCCTCAAATACAAAGTGCAAGCATAGTCAACTCTGAACTTAGGCATAATGAGGAATATCCTGTTCACATTGAGTATGTGTTGAAATGGGATTTACAGCATTTTACTTAATTAGACGTCATCACTACTCGAAGAAGAGTGTGCTACTTCTTGCCAACATTTAACAAAGTTATGCCACGAATTGTTCCAGGCATAAGTGATGTAATCAGTGATATTTAGTAGTGCAGATTATGTCAATGCTTAAATAACACCACCTGTCCATTCATTTTCTATTTTTGGACAGGTAGATCACTTTTTCAGTTTATGTTGAAACGATGCTTCAATGAAGTTGTCATTTTTTATACTAATTGATACAGTAACAATGGAGTATATATACATTTCCTTACATGAAGACTCCACTTCGACAAGGTTCAGGTCAACTTCCCCAGAAAATGATGAAAATCCTTTTAACATCAAGTTCTCTTTGCTTCAGTAATCACACCTTAGACTTGGTAGATTCTTTCAGCTATCAAAATTGGACTTTTCAGATTGTTAAATTGAAATAGCAAGAACTGGTAAGATGTTTAGATTTAATGACCACTTCTGTGAAATCCACAAGAATATCACCTTGAAAAAAAGTTCAGCAAAACCAGAAAGAAAAAAAAAATTGATCTCCCCAAACTCTTTCTCTCTTCTGGTGAAGATTTTAAATCAAAAATACCATCTTTATAATCTCCCAACTGATACTTTCGTTGCAAATCCATTATACGAAATTGGAGTGAAACACAAAAATCAAACAGCAGAAAGTAATCGAGGATTTTTAATTTGGATTTTACCTGACAAAGATATTCATCTGACGCCCAAGTAACCCCTTTCGATTTCTGCAATCCTCTCATTTTTACAAATGACAACTAATACAATTTCAATTCGATATGATTCAAGCTGCAGATAGAAATTATTTAAAATTCAATTGCAATACACCATTAATTCATGAAAACCCACGCCTTTACGATTCGGATTTCAAAACCCTAATCTCAGAACAACTGAACTTTGCAGATTTTTCCATAGAAGCAGCGGGAGATTAGATAAATCCAAAGAAACCCCGAAATGGGTAACCCTAGAATCCTTAAAAAATTTCGCTTTGGCTTAGGCTTTGATTATTTGTAGGAATTTAGTTTTCGGCAAGTCGGGCCCATTGATCTTTTGGCCTTCTATAAGACCGCTAACTACCAGCCAGCAGATTTTTTGACTCACGTTGTTTGTTGTCATCCCTGATCCCTCTGATGACGCCGTAATTCAAAAATCGAACCGAAATGAATACCGTTTTTGGTTTGATTCGGTTTGATTCGGTTCTATTCGGTGTTCGGTTCGGTTCGATTCGGTGTTCGGTTTATCATTCAGATTAACCGTAACCGTATCGTATTAAATCATGATCCATTAATTAATTTTATTTTCTTTTGCTTACGGCCCCCGGTATCGGGAAACAACTAGTCCGAGTGTCCGACTAATCCGGAGTTCGGCCAGAATCGTGTCTTCGTAGCCATTTTTACTTTCGAAAGTAATGACCGAAAAGTTCTTTCAACATAACGTCTTAGAAAAGGATCGTGATCCATTACTTTACCCTAATATAACTATTTTTTAGGGACCAGAATATAACTGAATCAAAAATCTTAACCAAATCATTTATAATCAAAGTGAGTAAGCAATTTTATATACCACTTCGAGAAAACTGTTTATAACCGAACATTTATCCAAACGGTTTGATAAAGAATGAACCGTTTGCAATCGAATAGACATTTTTTATTTCATTTTAGTTTTCTGTTAACCGATCCATATTTCTTTTGGCTCCAGTAAATTTGGTTATCTTACCTAAAATGGTTTGATTTCAATTTTGAATTTTGAATAATCATAATTTTTGGTACGATATCGGTTACGAACGACAACCGCACCAAATTGAATCGTATACACCTCAGAAGGGCAAATTCTTACATAGGGACTCCTTCGTAGTGAGTCCCTCTGATCAAGAACATCCTGGGCCACACGCTTTATCAGCGATGAAATTGTGTGGTCCAGATGATATCACGAAAGCAACTCCCTACGTAGGGAGTTCCTACCATAGAATAACCCAGAAGGGTTTGACCGCTTAAATACACTTTGTTTTCAAAATACATGTAAAAGCACATGGTTATGTGTTAACAATGTCGTTTAATGTATAATGCTACAAATTAGTTTAGTGTATTACATAAATGGTAGATATATAATTATAAACCTGTAAGTCAATATATTTTTATCATTGTGTTTACTTCTCGACCAAAATTTCTCACAAAATATGAAGAAGATAAAACAATGATACATAATACCCAATTGATTCCTTAATGATTTAATAGTTGAAAGACGATAGATTAATGATGGTGGGTCGTGTATCAATCATTGAATTGTAATTATTGATCAGTGTTCCCATGTCCTTTGTGAGATAGGTTTGGAGTTTAGCAATGCGGTCGAGGGTGATGCATGTCTTATAACGAGGCATGCATAACTATTTGTCGGTGGGGCCTATCGCTTAAGGCCCTGGAGTTGGTGATGGGCATTGCGGTTTATGTGGTAATAGCGAGGATGGCTTAAAGCATGTTTTATCGTCTTGCTCTCTTGTGTGGATTTTTCAAGGTTCATGCAATTCTTGCGTGATTGCTGTGATGTGGAGGAGGTCTCGATTATTCTCTCAACCTTTTGGTATATTTGAAAAGCTAGATGTGTTTGGCTATATGATGATAAGCCAGTTAATATTGGAGGTCTACTCGTCGAGAAAAGTTATGGTACAACGGTGATTCATGGGTTGTACCAAATGGAGGGTTGTGATGGATTCATATACACTCTCTCACACACAGTAGTGGTTTATAGGGGTGATGTGGATACATCACAACTCTCCACTTGGTACAACTCATGAATCACCGTTGTACCATAACTCTTCTTCTAATCGTCCATGTTGCAGAGTAGGCAACTAACTTCATAACCTCCTCTAAATCGCGTCTTGTTCGCTCTGATGCCCCACGTTGGCCAACGACTTGATCCCCACCACCACAGGGCATTTTAAAGATTCAGTGCCCCACGTTGGCCAACGACTTGATCCCCACCACCACAGGGCATTTTAAAGATTAATACTGATCAGCGAGTACGAAGGATGCCTCGGCCATTGGGGTCATTATACGAGATCATGCACGACGGGTTGTGCATGCAGTTTCCCATCATATATAGGGCACTTTAGAATCTTTGTAGCTCGCGGCAATTTATCGGGCTATCTTCCTAGCAGCAACTTTAGCGTTCCGACAAGTACATGTTGCTGCTAGGAAGATAGCCCGATAAATTGCCGCGAGCTACAAAGATTCCGACAAGTACACGTCGAGACAAATTCACTTTCTTGCATACAACGTTTGCAGCAACCCCCAGACAATGATCTTTCCTCTGTTTGATGGGAACTTCTTTCCTAGTATCTCCACATGCACGGAAGTGACCAGGGTGGGTTGATCGCACCATGCGCGATTTACATCACACATCTAAACCGTGTGGTTCGATCAACTCACCTGGTCACTTCACTCTAAAATCCCTCACCACACAAGAATTTTCCTTGTTTGATGCATGGTCTCGGATTGTGTTTTCCTTTTCTTTTGTTAGCCGTAGTGGTGATAGACCAACCCATTTTCTCACTCATGAAGGTCCGTCTGCAAGGTCTGCCCTTGTATAGACATATCACGCATCCGATGATGCAACGCAGTAGAGACTTTATACGAATTTCTTATTCAAGACATGTTACTTGGGCCCTATTCCATCCTTCACCCATTCTTCAGGGGGAAAAAATACATGAACTCCATGTTCAACCATGTGATAACTATTCACAACTCATCCTTTAATAAATAGAGTATTAAGTCCTCCCCACTCTCCCCTCCCCCTCCCCCTCCCCTCCCTCACCCCACCCCAACCCACCCCATGTTCAACCATGTGATAGTAAGTAAACTCAACTCCATTTCTGTTGGAAATTCAAAGGCCAAAAAAATATAATAATAAAAAAAAAGAGACATTTGAAGATCATTCAATGAAAACCCACAAGAATACAAACAGGCACTCATACATAGAGTAGAAATACTTAAAAGACAACAAGAAGCCAGATATATTGATAAACAAGTTAAGTAGGGAATAAAAAAAAAATTCCACAAAAGGGACAAAAAGAAACTAATAAAAATAATTAAAAGAATGTCTCGCGCCCTGCGAAAATCAGAAACTCAATGCTTCAGTGTATGTATGTTCCAGCTGTGTGGTATAATAAAAAGAAAAAGTACCAGAAAAAGGTAGGCGGCGCCCTCCTCTTGATTTGTAAGGCAGCCTCATTTTGAACCTGGATCTCCTACAGTGACTCTGTATCATGGATGGTGCGGAGATGTATATCCGATCGTACATTTATAATATGGGGAAGATCCAACCGTAGATTTTTTTTATTTATATATTGTAGTTTAAAACAAACTCGTTTTGATGATAGTGTATCAAAATACACATCAGTGTACCATCCATTGTACCAGGCCACTGCTAGGGATCGAGTTCCCTCACTTCACCCCGTCTTATCCAATCAAGGACAGATTTATCTCCTCCATTTCCGCTCTAAAACAAGCAACATTCAAGTTAAGTAACCGAGATCACAAGAGAAATCACTTCAAGATATTAATCACGTGTCACGAGTAAGGAATGCACAGACCAATTGAATTTAATGTACAAGCGCAAACAATTAAGGGGGACAAGTTTTGTAAGGATACACAAGTGTGGGATTTTTGACAAATATGGGATATTGTTAAGGAGAGGATATGCATGAATATTAAAATATAGGTATCAAACTGTACGAAATAAAGCTATAAGACCAAACTATCAATATTAAAAAACATAAATTAAAACAAATTCTAGCGTCATTCCTCATTGTTTATTTAGTTTTCATCATTTTGGGCAGCTTTTGATCAATTATTTGGCGGTTTTTCCTAAATTTTCTACAGGTTCTTCATTTCACATATTATGTATATGTATATGAGAATCCCGTGTCCAAACATTAAAAAAATTGCAAGTTCACCTAGGCATGTATCTTGATTATCCGATGTGTATCAGTGTCAGACAGGAAACACACTATCAAGCTTAAGTTTACCCGTGCATTGTAGGTTTTTACATTACATAACTAGGAAACAATTTAGATAAACTAGTACCTTGAGGGGAATGGATTCCAAGAGTCTTTGCACTTTGTGGTGATTTGGACAACACGAGCTGGACACGAGGAGATCCCTGTTTTGTAATTGAACCTGGAAGAGAGTGTCTTTTCTTGAGAGAAAAGTCCTTGTCAAGAACATCAGGACTTGACCTTGGCGAACTATTCGCAATAGCTTTGGCTCTTGCAGATTCTGTTGCTTGCATATAGCTTGGTAGAGAATTACTGCTGCTGCTATCTCTAGGTTCATCATTGCCAAGATCAGTTCTAGCTGAGCCGAAAGAATCACGCCGCCTTCCAGTTTTATGATTCTTTGGCAAATGTTCTGTACTATTCCTTACACCAGAAGGATCTGAAGATTCAGGCTTATTGTGTTTATGGTTATGTCCGCTTTTTCCGCTACTATTTTTCTTGTGTTTCATAGATACATGACTAGACGGTGTGACGTCCAGGGAATCAGGTGACTGTTTGCTTGCCTGATGATTAACGACGTCAGTTTCAAGATGAATCGTCTTCGTCTCCGTTTCATTCGCCTCAGAAATCTTGTCTGGCTGAGATGAAATCACGTCGTTTGCAGAAGGATTGTCATGTTCACTCTCAGTATTAGCTTTGTTCTCATGTCTTTCTTGAAGAACTGAGTAAGAGCCAGATAAATCGTTTTCCACACTTGGTGATTGAATCTCTGCATCTACTACTGTGCTCAAATGGTTCTTATTATAGTCAATTGCATCCTCTGAAACTGCAGTTTCCTTCTCAACATTAGGCAAACCAACATCAAGAGTGTCTGGGGAATCAAGCGTCGAGGAAATAGAAAGCTCGGTCCCACGCTCAGAGCTACTAACTTCAACCACAGAAGAAGGGGGAAGTAAACTTTTGGCTGGAATAGTTTCCATTGTCTTGATGTCTGACACCGGATATGCTGCATCAGAAGAAACTTTCGACATGTCATCTTGATCGGGAAGAACAACTGATTCATCAAAAGAATTTTTTGTGCCAACGTCGTTGAAACCAGGTTTGCTGAGGTCGTCACTCGAAGAAGATAAGCTAGGTCCACGTGCATCAGACTCGGGGCTGAGCACTTCATCAGTTACGATGTTCTCATCATCTGCAGAAAAATATGCTGATTCTTGAGGGGTCAACTTTCCCTCTCTAAAACGACAATTCTCACCAGGTGAAATAACATTATCCAATTGGTATTCTGATTTCTCAAGGCATTCTTCTTTCTTTTCCGCAATAGGAGACTCTAATTTCAGAGAATGATCATTCCCAGTTGATGCTGCAGACATCCATCTCTCCAGCCATATCCAGGCTGAGTCAGATTTCAAAGGATCACACTTGAAATTAATCAATTTTGCACTTGGATTTGATAGAAGCTGAGATCATGAAGAGCAATGAAGTCAATATAAAGATACGAGATATACTGTGAGAGATCTGTCTTGAGACAAAGAGCTACAATATGAAGGAAAATAACAAAAGTAGGATCCTACTGTCAAAGATTTTACCTGACGAACAAAGCTTTTTCTCAGTAATTTCTCAATCGATGTATATGATACATATGCCTGAAAATGAAAGGTCAACCAGGGGATTAATGTTGACAACAAACATATAAACTCATGCCTAAAAATTCACATACATTATACAGAAGTATAGTCCGCAGAACTGCACAATACCTGGGGAAATGAACAATCATTTTCATTTGCATTCCTCTGAAATGGCTTTCCCTCATTTCCATCGGTCCTTGACTTTTCTAGAAGTATCCGTGTCCGGCGTCCTCTAATAATAGCCTGCATTTTCACAATGGCTTGAACACACCGAAGGCTACCAACAGCATGATTCCGAACGATATGTCCACGTACAGCAGCTTGCAACTTAATAATGTTCTTTTGCTTCAATAAAATTCTCTCAGCCTGGTAAAACAATACTTGTAAATATGAAAACATCCTGATTGAGGTTTAAAATGCTAAACACTACAATTGATTAAAAGCTCTTACCAGAAATCCTCTGATAGCAGCCTGTATGATAATTACAACAGATTCATCAAGGTTGACGGAGATGCTGTTAGCATCACTTACATCAACGGTCTCAGACAATTCTTCCTCTGGTTTGGGTGCTTTGGTTTTCTCCTCTGTCACGAAAAATTCGGATTTATCTGGAATAGGGGAGTTAATCTGTGGTTGGAAGCTTACAGTAGCAGCATCGGGCATCGCCTTGTTGCCAGAAGACGATTCTGTGGCAACTGAGTTGCTTAGCCCCCTGTGTCTAGCAGATCTCTTCCATGGGCTCCATTTACTTCTATCACTTGAATTCTTCACCTGAAAACAACCGATTTAGCACGCACACGAAAACATATATTAGAAAAGAATGAAATCCTCTTCAGCTTGGGGCGTGAAGAACACCAGGTGATTAACAGACTGCCATAACCTTTCAGTTAACAGGAATTGAATTGGCTTGGTCATATGTGATTATACTAAATAGTCCGATTATTTAATCCTTTACATGTACATCCTTTCTCTACAGATAATGTTAGTACATTTAAAACCTCTCAGCTCAAAAGTCAAAACCATTTTCTTCAGAATTTATCCAGAAACGCACAACAAGTTCACAGAACAAGATAAAACAATATGTGCAATAACTAAGCAGCTAGATTATAATGTAAACACATCCGATGCAATGATGATTGAAGACTCGGTGCAGTAATAACTAATAAGAACAGTCAAATTTAAAGTAGGCATCCAAATATTAGTAGCCTTTTCAATAATCTGCAACCAATTCATTCCAAATCCAAACTTCTCGAAACTGTTAAGCATCAAAGGATCATCAATCCTCCTTCACTTAACCGAATCAAAATCAAACTTGTTGAAACACCAATATGAAAAAGCAGTTTTCGATTCCGTCACTGGAGTTATCACTATCAGCTGCTAAAACGTACCTCAGGAGCTTGAAGATCGTCTTTGTCGACGGATTCGTGGTCGTCGCTGCAGCCAATGCACTTGAAGCACGAAGCTTTGCTGGATTTCTTCGCCATAGTTTGCGATTGATTCAAGTCTTTCTCCGTAGAGCCGTTGTTTTTATTGTATATACTTGGAGGAGAGCTGTTAGTCTTCGTGATAGTCTGTCTTTCTCTAACGCCGCGTAATGCGCATGAGTTACAGAGGTTCCGTTTTAAACTACAAAACCATTTTTTATGATATGTTACGTCATCTAATTCATGTCTAGGTATGTTTATGTTTTGACCCCATTATTTAGTGTCATTATTGATGTCGAGTCATTAATCGAAAAGGAAAAGGATATGTCCACTACATAAATATATAGTGGATTGTACACTACATCCATCCTCATCACTCATTGAGGAGGGAAATATTTTTTTCTGTGGGTCATGACTAAATTAATGGTGTAGATGATGTTGTGGATGATGTTGTGGAGATTGATGTAGTGGATGTAGCAGTCCCGAATCGAAAAATAAACCTTATGAAAATGTGACTTTTTGAATAAATCTCAAAATTTAAGCAAGAGTTTCCGGTCGCTCAAGCGAGAAATTTCTTTTTTTTTTTGTTTTTGTGTGTGACCATTTTCATAATTGTCAAGTAAACGAGTCTTTGATGGAAACGAATAAATAAATGAAAGTAATCAGTGTAAATGATAAGATTCATTTTACGATATAAGTTTTCAATACATAGTGCATACGCGAGCCCTCTTCCCCTCCTCTAATATTAGACCACTAAGAGGGAAGCTCAAGATGCGATCTGCGAACGTTATATTTAAAAAGTCGATCTGTATATATAGAAATTTTGTAGATACTTTAGTAATTGAAGAAATTTATTTAAGTGAAAACCAAAATAATAAAAAATAAAGCGTTAATGAAATATTTACAATGATGTATATGTATGCAGAAATACATAGTTACCCATATGAAACCAACAAAAGGTATGAAAACCCAAGACAAAAACAAAAGCACGCACTAAGAAGTTACCCATATGAAACCAACAATATTGAAATGATGAAATCGCGAGTGACAGCCGAAAGGAACCGAACTATGGAAGATATAGAAAATTTACAATCCTTTACATCAGGATCATCATCATCGCTTCAGTAATCACCTCATTTGAGTCACTGCAGCAGTTCTTACATGACAACCTGTAGTAGCTTGAGAGTGTGAATTTGGTCGCCGAAATAATCTTCATCACTATTCACTACTTTTCAAATCCATCGACTATCATAAATACATTAGAATTAAAAAAATTTAATACCAAAATCAAAATTGAAAAGTATATTAGCAGTCAAAAGGTAATGAACATAACTGCCTTAAAACGATACTAAAATAGAATCAGTTTGTTAAGAAATAATATGAAGGTAAAAATTGACATCCATCTATAAAAAAAAGTATCACATCCATAAATTGACTTCATTGAAAAGGAATATCAAAAGCAGCTTTTCTTCTTTGTTGATCTTAACACAAACAGTCTAGCAAGATACATCATCAAGGCATACCAATATATTATGTTCATCAAGGCACATCAACACTCTCCAACTTCAAACATTCAATTCACAAACATACAGAAAGTATCAAAGAGTCTTAAAATTAAAAAGTAGTAATATACATAACATTTAATACAATAAGGAAGTGAAAGCTCAAACCTCTGTTGCTATTGTTGATACTCATAACCCATCCATAATCATATCACATGCATGTAGATAAGTTTAAGAAAGCTTAGCAAGAGAAACAGTGTGTGAATTTCAAACACAGAAAAAAGAAAAACCTAATACTACCTGTAATCAAGCAATACAAACAATTTACCTTCAAAATATCGGCAGATGTGATTCCAGATGTGATTCCAGCATCCATCAACTGATTCCACCCGGCGCACCTAATTCATAACCAAAACAGAACAAACGCAGAATGAGAAACTGAAGAACGGGCGGAGTAGTGGGTTTCACAAAAAACGGGAGAGAAACCGGGGTTCTGTAGGGGAAAAAAGAAGGAAGAAAAGGGAGAAAACCGGGTTCGGGCCGGGTCAATTGGACATTTCCAGGTTAATTGGCAGATGAGGCTTTCTGGACCAGACCACTAAATATACATGAGCGCCAAAAGGTTACGCATTAGTGTAATAACTTAAAGATTAACAGCTTGATCATACCTCACATTTGACCATCCATAGTTTTGGATCTCTAACAGATGGCAAGAAAGTTTGTTGCACTAATTCTGTTGCCTCGGCATCATTATCACTGTATTCATCATCCCTCTGGCCGTATCTTTGGGCAATCGTACTCTCAAGATACTCATGATCTACATCTTGATCATCCACAAAACAATACGGCATTGGATTATGAATCTGCCTTTTAACATTTTATTCATCTAGATCAGCCCCGGGCTCCTCGATAAAACCTGATCATCCAAAATACAATTTTAATGAAACTTCAAGGGCCAAAAGAAAAAGAAAATACTCCAAAAGTAAAATTTCAACGAAAAGAAGTAGATGCCAAGAGATTTCAAATTTGAATAGAACGGATGTCCTTCCGAGGTATCTCTATCTGAATAAATAATAGCTACATATTTGCAAAGCATTATATAATATAGTTGGCATAAATCTAATCCATACAAAAATACAGAAAGCATAAAGAGAAAAGATCAATGTCAACTTTAATCTTGGAAAAGTGAGGTGAACTATAAGTCTATAACATATAACTCAAACAAAGTAGGCTGAATCAATGTATATAAGTTTCTTCTTAACTAATAGGCGGCAATTACAACTCTGTATTTTCATGAAAGGGAAGATCCAAGAGAAAACAATAACCCATAATTATTTTGCTACATTGTGCACTAATAGTAATAGAGCAAGTAGATGATCGAGTTTCAAACATCAAGTCGTGGCACATAGTTAGAAGAACAATGGTTGAAAGCAATGCCACATATAGAAGATAAAGATTTTCTCCGAAGCCACAAAAGAGCAGGGCATTTATATTACAGAATTAGCACAGAACCAATACAACAAATTTACCCAAATTTATATATTCAATATCGGTATATTTCACACGCCAATATACTAAAGGAAATAAATCTGAAAACCTCGGATGGTGATACACAGCGTCTACTCATTTGTAACCGCATACGATCCGCAATTGTTATTCAATCGGTCCCACTCAAAAATCAAGCAATTGAATCACATTGAGCATCTTGTATTATTGAATCACACAAAATAAAGCTAAGCAAGTTTCAAAGAATGGTTGCTTCTTGAAAAGGTAGCCTATCAAGAAAGCTTCAGCAAAATATTACCTGGAAGAGACATGTCCGAAGATAAGCTAAGAAGCTATTTAGCAAAAAAATTGACTTTTGTTCAAGTAGGGAAAGTAGTTCAACGAAAATAAATTAAAGCTACTACTTCTGAGATAGCATGAATGAGATGAATTGGAACAAATATAATAAAGTAATTACAACTTGAAAACAATCATTCCAAAGTAGTAAATCTTACTCTGTTGGGACATTTGATGGAATCAAATTTGCTTGCCACTTGTCCGAAATCGAAATCCCATATCTGCAGTTTGATAAGTAAAGCTTAATCACTGTGAATAAAATGCTATTTCCTGTTTCATTGCTTTCAAAGAGATTCAGGAATGGAATTGATGTTTTACAATTGATATTGAAAAAAAGGCTTTGAACTGAAACATACCTGACCAAAGAAAAAAGGGAATTTTAAATGGAGGACACCAACCTAGGCAAAAATCTCTTCCGGTGCAAATTGCTTACCAATAACAGGAAAATCAAGTTTAACATTTCCATTATTATCTTTCACAACTCTATAAGAAAGTTGCTCCGATTCCTGATCCACCTCAGTCATCTTCCTTCCAACAAACCTATTTACAGAAAAGAAAGTGTTCTCCGGATTCACCACCGCATGTCTCTTCCCTATCGTCCCAACTAATCCATCACCGGATTTCGTATAGGCCACCGTAAATGGCGTCGTATCCATCACTATTATGGGCTTCACTCCTTCCATTACTGCGACGGCTGAGTTCGTTGTACCTAAATCGATTCCCACCGCTTTTAAGCTATCGCTCTAAGGGGACGGTAATATTGACCGACCACTTTGAATGTCATCTGAATCGCAAACAAATGTCGACTTTTGAGCCCTTTGAAATCTAATCAAAGCGCAAATGGATGTCGACTTTTGATGGTCGCTTGAATTGAATAGATGTTTTCCGATGAAAGAAGAGGCGATTGATGATGGTGATTCGAGAATTGGGGTACTTAATTTGTGTGTAGAATGGAAATCTCATCCAAAGCGCAAGCGGATGTCGATCGTTGATGGTTTCTTGAATTGGAATAGATGTTTTCCGATGAAAGAAGGGCGATTGATGATGGTGATTCGAGAATTGGGGTTTCTCCGATTTCGGTAGAATGGATGTTGGAGGATGGTAATCGTGGGAGTTGTGGGGTGGGAAATCGTGGTTTTTTCCTCTTTTTTTTTTTTTGTTTTTTTTTTTGTTTCTCCGATTTGTGTAGAATGGATGTTGCAGGATGGTAATCGTGGGAGTTGTGGGGTGGGAAATCGTGATTTTATTTATTTTTTTTCTCCTTGAACCCGGGTTTGGAGCGGGTCAATTGACCTAATTGGGTCAATTGACAGTTTTTTACTCTAAAATATATAATAAGATGTTTGGATTGAAAGAATTATGTAGGAAACAAATGGAAAGATACTGACGGAAAAGAAAAGAGAGGGAAATAAGAGATTGTGAAGTCTATTTTGAGTGTTTGGATATAATTAGACAGAAAGGAAAATAAATATAAAGATTGTCAATTCAATTTTACTAAAAATGTATTGTTTCCTTCCGTTTCTCACATGTTTTGAAAGGAAACGAGACCGCACAATTTGTAAAGAGTTTTATCGTTCATTTTTCATTCCTCTCCTTTCTTTTCTTTCAAAGCAAAACATACCAAACACAAAAAATTAAACCATTTCAAATCATATAATTTCTTTTCATTTCAAATCATCAAATCCAAACAGGGCCTAGTTTCCCTCATCACGTGTAAGAATGGTGGAAAATGCCTAAAGCTAGCCCAAAACCAGTCTGTGGCCTTGGGTCATCGGAAAAAATGTTATATATTTGTGTCTCGGAATTTTCATCATTTTATAAAACCAATTGAGACTCGTATTTATACAATTGAGCTTATTAAAAATAATTATTAAAAAAAAGAACTCAAACCTTCCGAGTTCAAACTCACCTCGTGTTACCAATTATTACATCACTACCCCTACTACCACCCACCTCACCACTGTTTTCCCCATCCTCGCCCATAACCTATCCCACCAACCTCTGCCAATATCATCCACCACAACCAATTCCATCACCACCGATACTCACTCGGCCACCACCGTCCACTTCACCATCACCCATCACCACACACCACACCATCCTTGTCACCACAACCACCGCCGCTACCACCGCAACCACCGCTATCGCACACCTTACATCATCCGCTGCTACCCACTTCTACATGCCTCACCACCACCCTCCATACTCATCATCACACACGCCCATCACCACCGCGTCACTTGCCACTTCCTATAGAATCTCACACATTGCATTCCATCATGTGCCAAACATCGTAATGATATCACGTTCATTCCATTCCATCAATTCCATTTAATTCAGTTCCATTCTAGTAATCCAAACGCACCATAAGAGTAATCCGCTTAATCCATAAATTAATAAAAAGTGATACCAACTATAATATAATTGTATACAAAATACACAGCTTCAATTACTGATAGAAAACATCTATATGTAATAAGCTATACTATCCAATAAATACCACTAACAAAGCATTTTTGTACATCATATTACTATGAATATGATTGACAAAGTCGATTATTCTACTCCGATTAATGATTCTGCTTCTACATGCGGTAGAAAAGCAATGAAAAGAACTTTATGAATATTCTTATGAATTTAGAATGTGATGTTCTTGTTTATATATTTATGATTATTCTCCACATTAAAAAAATTATACGCTATATAGAGAGTCTTGTCCACAAAAGCGACCTTAAACCACTGAATTTCATAAGGCCGGCCATGGCTAGCCAATTTTTCTCAGTAATATTTCGATTTTCTGAAAATGATCGACGTGTCATTTTATAAAAACATTTACTATGATTACTTGATAGAAAACATCTATATGTAATAAGCTATGCTATCCAATAAATACCACTAACAAAACATTTTCGTACATCATATTACTATGAATATGATTGACAAAGTCGATGCGATTAATGATTTTGCTTCTACATGCGGTAGAAAAGCAATGTGAAAAGAACTTTATGAATATTCTTATGAATGTAGAATGTGATGTTCTTGTTAATATCTTTATGATTATTCTCCATATTAAAAAAAATTATGCGCTATATAGAGAGAGTCTTGTCCACCAAACTGACCTTGAACCCTGAATTTCATAAGGCCGGCCATGGCTAGCCAATTTTTCTGTAATATTCCGATTTTCGGGAAATGACAGACGTGTCATTTTGCGAAAATGAAATATTATATTCACTGTTATTTTTTGATATAAAGTGTAATATATATATATATATATATATATATATATATGGAAATCTGGACTTAATTTAATTAAAGAGCAATTAGGGAAAATATTAGGTTAATATTTTTTTTTGGCAAAAGTTATAAAAGGAAAATATATCCCATTAATCTTATCACCTATCAGATTAGCAAATCAGACTTTCACGAACTCTGAAAATGCGTGAGAGCATGAGTGCAGCCAAAAAGGCTTCTTTCGTTTCTCACGGAGTTATTAACCGTTTTCAGATTCGATTAGAGATTTGGAATCGTAAATTAAAGAAGAGGGCGTCGTTTCAATACCAAAAGATTGGAGTTTTCTAAAGGTGTGTATTTTAGCCCTAGGCATGTTTTTATCGAGTTTGATGGATTAAAACTCAAGAATTAAATACGATTGTTGTTGTAGAAGCTTGTGATCGAATCTAATCTAAGTTTGGAATTGATCACATAGGTTTTCCTATGGAAAGGTTCAAGTTTTGCTGTAGATTTTCTTGGTTTGGAATTAAAGTTTGCTTGCAATCAAGCAAGAGTCTCTTCCTATGATTTGATTAAGTTTTATGAGGTCAAGGTTGTGTTTTGGTATGATTTTAGGTTAGAAATCATGTATACTTGTTATTAGAGGACCATGGGATGTGTTGTTAGGCAAAGCCTGTGTTTTTCTGTTGTTTTATGAGTATTTTCGATGTTGAACATTTTAGGAAAGGGTTAGAATCCGTAAAAGTGCAAGAAACAGTTGATTAGGGTTAAAATTGATACAATGCGCACGTACAGAGGGGTAATGCGCGCGCATCGCGGGTTCATAAAGTGGGAAAAGTGATACAACGTGGTTTGTGCACGCACATCGCGCGTACAATGCGGGCGCATCGAGGGTCCATAACCATCCCGAATGGTGCGGGATGGTCATGCGTCTTGCGATTGAAGCGAATCGGCGCATTGGGCCTAGTTTTATGAAATAATGTGTTTTAAGCCCTGAATCTAGTTTTAAATGTTATTTACTGATCTAATAAACAATAAATGAACATGAACAAGCCTAGATTGAGTTTCTGATGCGTTTAGTTCCGGCATGAATGGATTCTTCCTATGAGTTGAAGTTTTGGACGATCGGAAGGGCATGATAGGCTTGTGCTTTGATGAAGTAGTATTTATCAATGCTTGTGTATGTGATAGGATGTCGTGTCTAGCTGTCTAAGTGATGGAGTAGAGTTGCTAAGGTGAGGTTTGCCTTGAAAACACTTGGGTGGCTAGTTAACGGTTAATAAATACATACTTGAGTAGTAAAAGATTAAACATCATGTCACTCTTGGATGGGCACAAGTTCATATCGCGATGTGTGGGCGTTAAATAAAAGTGAATAACTCTGCTGGCCTATAAACGGCTGAATGGTAGGGGGCTTTGCCGAACGTGTACACTATCGGAATAAGCTTTCGTGGCTATTGGTGTGATCCACTAATAGGTTGCACAGTATATCTCATAGCGGATATACACTATGCGCGGTGACATTGAGTGCGATTGTAACATAGATAAGGTAAGCTAGAAACGTATAGCCATGACGTGTTGATGGACATGAAGTGAACCCTAGATTGAGTGGGTCGTATATAGACAATTTAATAATTGTGAATCTTACTACATAATATTCAATTAAATCATAGCTTCTACCTCTTATTAAATACTTTGTACTTACCTCAAATACATATTTGTTGTATGTTTGAGGATGAGAAGATGAACAGTGGATCCGGAGTTTGACGCGAGAGTTTGATGACGATGTCGACAATGTTTTCGTTGAAGCATTTATTTTTACTACTTTTCATATGACATTCTAGACTACGTTTTCATTGTTTGGGAACACGTTGAGTTATTCTTTTAGACTTTGTAATTTTTCTTTATTTGTTTCTTTTGGAGGCTTTTCATACGTTGTAAGTTTTGGGAGTTTTAGTTGTAATAAGTTTACATTTCCATCTTTAGTTGTATGTTTCTATTCAAGGTTGTTGAAAGAAAAAAGATATACCCAGTCTTTTAGCTTCCGTTTTACTTAACTCGATCTGACGTAGTAGAGACTTAAGTATAATGTGAAATTTATTTTATATTATACGTGCCGAACATTTTCTTTTTTTAGATACGGACTCGGTGTCCAGGAACGGGGCGTTACATTTTCCGTCCACGAACTAAACTAATGGTCATATGGTCTTGCAACATCATATACAATACAAGCACCACATTTTGAAAATGTATATTTTTTATACAGATTAACTCAGGGTCCTCCTCAATAGGCCAACTATTACAATCACAACATTAGTGTAACATCCCGACTTTTCAGAAAAGAGCAAAAGAGTCTTTTAACAAAAAATTCAGATTTTTGTTTTATTTTAGTAAAGGATTTAAGTTTTTGTTTTAATAATAATGATGATAATAATAATAATAATAAGTGGAAATAAAATGGGAAGTTAATGTGGAGGTTTTATTTCTAATAAAACCTCCCATTATCTAAGGGAGTTGGAGAATTCAGAAAAGAACTGTAACGTCCCGCTCCCGGATACCGAGCCTTATCCGGAAGAGAACGTTTGGCGCGTATAACATTAAATAAATCTAATATTATACGCCAGCCTCTACGTCGTCGTATCAAAATTAAAGCAAACGGAAGCTAAAAATGCTCGGGCAAAACCATAAATTCTACTAGAACAGAATACAAACCGACTAGGGGTGGAAAGAAAAAAGCTTATAACAACGATATAAATCTTACAACGTACGATGTTCTAAAAGAAAGATACAAAACTTGTCTTACAAACTCAGAATAAAATTACAACAAGTTATTTAAAGAATCTATAACATAATCTAGTACAACCTTTAATAGAAAAGTGAAAGCATCAACATGACATCAACGTCATCAAAATCACCATCGAACTCCTCAACGATCTCAAGGCTAACATGTTCGTCTTCTCACCCCAAAAACACAAAACAACATATGCAATTGAGGTAAGTACAAAGTACTTAGCAAGAGAAAGAAGCTAATGTATAATTAAATCTTACAACGAAAGGTTCATATTATTATTATTATTAAGTTATCTTTATGTGACCGACTCAACTCTGTGGTTCATACGCTCATCAACATGTCATGGCTAACTGTTTCTAGCTTAACTTATCATCGGCACTCAAGGGCACAACGCATGGTGCTACCCATCATGAGGTATCGTTTGCAACCTATCAGCGGATCACACCGATAGCCACGGGTTAAGACCCGATAGTGTACACGTTCGGCGAAGTCCCCCTACCATTTAGCCGTTTATAGGGCAGCAGAGTTATTCACTTTATCTGACCGCCCACACATCGCGATATAGCCAAGTGCCTTTCCAAAAGTGTTATGATGTTTAGTCTTCTAACTACACACGTACGTTTATTATTAATTATTAACTAGCCACCTAAGTATTTTCAAGTAAGCTCCCTCACTTCTACTACGTACTCTTTTTCCTAGATCACTAGACATGGACAAGGCCTAGCACATACACAGACATTGATGAATACTAATTCATCAAAGCACAAGCCAATCATACTTCTCCGACGGTCCCGAACTTCAACTCCCTTGAAAAGTACATTCGGTGCTGGAACTAAACGCATCAGAAGCTTAATCAAGGTTTGTTCATGTTCATTTAGTGTTATTAGATCAAGAGATAACATTTATAACTCATCTCGTAGCTTACAACACTCAAAATAACATTTAGACAGTGTTGGGGGCGCCAACACCTTTGACGTGCGCCAAAACTGCTTCAGAGACTTCACTAAACTCTCTGTTCAGGCTTGGGGGGGCGCCAAACATGTTGGGGCGCGCCAAAATGCACCAGAAAGTTCACAGAACTCTCTGGAACAGGTTTGGGGGGGCCTAAACTGGACCAAAACTGCACAACATGCAGTTTTCTGCACTTTATCGACCTCCAATCAAAACCAACCAAGTTTAACGTCAAATATACATCCAAATAGCATCAAAACATGTCTTAAACATGCTATAACACTTTGTATTACAACAACTAGCATGATTTATAAACACAAATCATACCCAAAATACAACCTTAACACCATAAAACTTTAATTAAACATTAGAAGAGCCTCTTGCCTTATTAGCAAGCAAAACCGAATCCAAACCTTCAAGAAACCTGCAGCACTCTTAGAACTCCAACTCAAACCTAATTGATCAACAATTAAGCCTAAATTAGTTGTGATCAAAGGTTGCTAAACAATCTAACTACGAATTGATCAACTAGAACACAAAAACAAGATCTAATCTTCAAGATTCTATATTTAGAGCCAAAACCATACCTTTACGAAACTCTGAAACCTTACTACCAAAACGATCCTCTCTTCCCGATTCTCGAATCTTCAAGCGATTCGAGAAAAACCGATCGACGATCAAGAAGATCCTTTGGAGACTGCCTTTTGCTTTCTTCTCTTTTCTTATTTGCAGACAAAGTTTGAACGTTCTTGTAACGCCCCAGACCCCGGGCCTGGTAGCATTAAATGAGTCATAAATGTCCGGTCAACTGCTTAGACCGCCGTCATCGCTTGGTCTAAAAGGGCTAACCCGAGTTGACAAGACCTTTATGTCTCACACTTATATGGGGGTGAGCATTCTCTTATTTTACCGATGTGGGACTTTACATTCTCCCTCTTATAAGGGACTGGCGTCCTCGCCAGGACGGCCAAGACTGTTTCCGGATCGTCCCTACCAGAGGTAACTAGAGGCCATCCTTACACCGTCTTCTTGTACGGTGCAGTGGATAGTTCCGTTTGATAGTCGGCTCTGAATACCATTCTGTAACGTGTTAGGTGTTATGCCCGAAAGACAATTTTTGTAATTGTTTTATTTAATAAATGAAATGATATTATTATTCATATTTATTATTCTCATAATCACCGATGTGACAATAGTATTTACACTACAGAAAACCCTAAAGTATATCGTTTATGTAATCACTTAACTCAGTGTATGGTATATACACGGGAGGATTGAGTTAGTGAAGATGTACTTAAAATACAATTAGCCCGTAGTGAAGTTAATCGAGGGTATCGGGTCTCTCCTTTAACGTGCTATTAATGCGTCAAGAACACAATAGGTGTGATTGTCTTATCCGGACTTTCGGTTAAGAGAACCTAATGGGGCATTTATATATGATAGATATATCATATAAATTTGGACCGATTTGATTAGAGTTCACGATATAATTCCGTAATCGAAATTCTTATCGAATCAATGGATGATCATATTTATGGATATATCTTAATCCTGAGGTGATCACGATCAACTGCTTGAATCGATTATGAAGTTTGACTTGACGGTTAAGGATTACACCGAGTCTCGTGGTCCGAATTACCCCATCTTGGCATTGTACTTTGGATTGAGTGAGTAGTCTGTGTTTATCACGATATGGAATCCATTCCTTCCATTTATGGAAGTAGATAAACGATTCCTTTATTTGTTAATTCTAAGCCCGATCGATCCATGGAGTTCATATTACATCGATTAGCTACCAAATGAGTGAAATTTGTATGAATTAATTGATCACTTTGGGGGTTAATGGTAAATAAGGATAAGAGGTTCTAAAAGGGTTAACGGTAACTTCCCGATTTAGAATGAGCGATCACATGGAGGATTAATCCATATGTAATGATTATATCAATGGACGCTTATTATTATTCTCGTGAGAGATAAATATAATCTCATAATCGGAGGAGTGCGAATCACAGGATTATGGTGGCATATTCTGTGATTGATTTATCGAATATAATTATTACGTTGCGTAAGATAATTATTTATTTGATTTATCGAGCCAGCCGATTATTAGTCCATGGTCCCTCGACGTGCCTCACAATATAGCATAGCTATTCTCGGACGTCGAATCCTAATAATATTAATTTAGTTCTTGTTGAACTTTATTAAAACGATATGTGAATTAATTGTTTAGTGGACTATTAAATTAGTTGGGCTAAAATAATTAAATATGTGGAAAGACATTTTCCATAATCTTGGCCTCATTATTGTGTAATGGCAAAATTAATATTACTAGAGTCAAATATGTGGTATTTTAAGCCCCTTGACATGTTTTATGGAACAAGAAATTGTTTTCTTGTGTATTAATAAAACATGTGCGTAAAATATTTATTGGATAAATATTTATGGAAAGAAATAAAGATAAATATTATTCTAGATTTGTTACTAGAATATTATGGGATTATCTTTTATTTAATAGGATTATTATAATTGATTTTGTATTAATTATTAAATCCTTGGAGGCTAAGTTTTACTCTCTCATATAAAGAGAGTTCTCCTAAGCCTTACACACAATAATAAAATTTCGACTTCCATCTCTTAGAGAGGAAGGAAATTTTGGCCAAGGGTAGTTGAGGAAGATCTTGGAGATTTTTCCGGTAGCATATCGGAAGGATTCGAGACGAGAATTTCCTTCCACGGGAGTTGCTTGGATCACACGTCACGGAAGATCGTGGTGCTCTTCACGTATTCATCCTTTCTATTGCGGTTCTTCAACTTGGATTTTGAGATCCAAGAGGTATGTTCTACAACCCCTTGTAGATATAGATCTAGTTATTTTATTACGTGTATTTTATAGATCTAGATCCTTAAAATCGCTTCCGCTGCGGATGGTATTACTAACATAACGCGCCCAGGACCCGGGCTGGTAGCGCTTAAATAGTCATAAATATGCGGTCAATCGCTTGAACAGCCCTTGGTCGCCGGCTTGGTGCAAGGGGCTAACCCGAGTTGACAAGACATTTATATCTCACTTATATCGGTAAACTAAGAGAGTGCTCACCCCATATAAGTGTGAAACATAAAGTGTCTTGTCAACTCGGGTTAGCCGCACTTTTAGACCACAGCGATGGCGGTCTAAAGCAGTTGACGGACATTTATATTTCATTTAGTGCTACCAATGATGTGAATCTGGGGCATCTGAATAGTATTTGGAGCCGACTATCATACGGAATCAAGTACACACCGTGAGAGGCGGTGGGGCCACTTCTAGAATCTATGGTAGGGACGAAACCCAG
Source organism: Gentiana macrophylla (assembly GCA_026214975.1). Taxonomy (NCBI): domain Eukaryota; kingdom Viridiplantae; phylum Streptophyta; class Magnoliopsida; order Gentianales; family Gentianaceae; genus Gentiana; species Gentiana macrophylla. Next base: position 107,908,497 of record CM047812.1, on the reverse strand, counting down.
GGACAAGTCTTGGCCGTCTGACGAGGACGCTAGTCTCTTATAAGGGAGGGGAATGTAAAGTCCCACATCGGTAAAGTAAAGTCCTGTTAACCCCATATATAAGTGTGAGACATAAATGTCTTGTCAACTCGGGTTAGCCATTTTAGACCAAGCGAGGGCGCACGGTCTAGCGGTTGACCGGACCATTTATGACTCATTTAACGCTGGGACACTGGGTTTTGGGGCGTTACATTAGCTTTCATTTTATGCATTTGTCTATACTTTACAACACTTTCTCTTTAGAATGTGTTGTCTTATAATAACTTCTTGAGGAAACTTTAATATTACTTGCTCAATGTATTTTTTAAGTTCATTTTGACATTCATAGTCCTGAACATTCGTGTCGGCCCTTTTATGTTGATAAGTTGATAGAAACCTATTACGTTATCGATTGTAACACATCGATGTGGTTATTCAATGAGGTAGTACTTTTTGAGAACATAATAATTGCTTTACTTATTCTAGAAAAGGTAACCTTTACTTAACAATGATGTGTTTAGTGATTCACCATACATATAGATGCAGTGCCTATTCGACATGGGCATTGGTAAATTATCGGTCTTGAAAAAGCTACCTCCCGAAATGCATCACATAAGAACTCCTAAAAGTGATCACAACATTCTATTGGTTTTATCACATGACATGAGAAAGAGACAAAAAAGGAAATGAAAGATCATGATCCTTTTTCGGTAGCTTTTCCGGGATGTTAGGGTCGGTGGATGTATCATCACATAAAACTCCTGAAAAGATCACAACATTCTATTGCTTTATCACACGTGGCGTGAAAGAGACAAATAGGAAATGAAAGATCATGATCCTTTTCGGTAGCTTTTCGAGAGCTTAGGGTCGGTAGATGTATCCTCTCCATTATCAGATGTATGTGGTGGTGAAATTTAAAGTCTAGATTCAACGTGTCTTCACTCATATATATATATATTTTTTGAGGATGTGTTTCACTTTCATAGTTTAAAGTGATTTACTTTATGCATGATTTCTTGATTGAAGTGATTGTTTTACAAAACTTTATTTCTCGAAACATGAATGAACGATTCATATTGAAAAAATAAAACTTCATAAAAAAATGATTAGAAAAAAAAGGAATTTAAACCAAAAAGGTATTGAAATTACCCCTCTTTCAAAAAAAGTATTGAAATTAATAAACCGGTCATTAGTGGGGTAAATGCATGTATATCTGTTAGGGACACGTCATTTAACGAATAGTGGAATACTGTAGTTAAGGACCATTATCGCGTGGTGTTTTTTATGTTTTGTGTGTGTAACTAATTTTCTTACTTATCACACGGCGATATATGCACCGAAAAATAAAATAAATAAAAAAAAAAAAACACAAAAAAAAGAAAAACGAAAGCTTCCGTCCCAAGCTCCTGAATAGGCCGAGCACCGGCGTACTAGGGCGGAGGAGGAGGAGGTCGACTTATCAGTCTCCATAGCCAGAAGCTGTAAAAGTTCATTAACCCATTCACTCAAGTCTTTTCTATTCACCCAGAAGCCCTCGTCATACATTAACTATCAGGTATCGTTATCGTTTACTTCGTTTTTGTTTTGGTACTTTTGTGTTTGAACCCTAGCTTTAATCATATTATTCGTCATCCACTTGAAATTTATGTGCTGAGATAGTTTGAATTGTTATATTTGGGGTATTATTATGTTTTTTTTTGTTTACATACCTTGCTAGGTTAGAGCTTTTTCACCTTTTATATCGTTTTAAAGTTGTACAGCAGTTGAACGTAGTTTCTGAATCTCTTGTTGAATTAGTGGTTCTTTCACATAAATTGAGATACATCATACATGTGTTTTTTTGTATTAACATAATAGTTTGTTATGATTGTTGAATGACATTCAGGGCAATCTGATGGCTGCTTGTCTGTATTGAGGAGGAATTTGGGTTATGTTCAAAATAGGAGTGTTGATTTGAAATCATTCGGTTCAAGAGGATGGACGGAGAAGAAAAGCACAAGGTTGGTTCAAAGAGAAGGGCAAAACAGGTTGACACATGCTTTGATGCGAGTGATGATGAGCCCATTCGTTCTTTCCTAAAGTTGAAAACGAAGAGTAAGAAAAACAATGTTAATTCACGTGGTAGCGGTGATAAAGGTGTTAGGAATTCGGTGGATCCAGATGACGAGTTGGTTGGGATGGATGATACATTAGCCAGCTTAAGGAAAAACTGAGGGACCTAAGAAGGGTGGTGGAGGTGTGTCGAAGGCTGGGGTTGATGTTGGTGGTAATGTGCCTGAGCCATTTGTTCAACCTGTAATCGAGCTAGAGGAAAACAGAGGTTCGACCTCCAGGGCTTCTAAAAAAGTTCAGGTAGAAGGTAGTCATGAATGTGCAGTAGGTTTAGGCAAAGCATTAGGTGGAATGACTAGAAGCAAAAGTAAGAAATCCAATAAATCCCCCCTCCTTAGAGATATAGGTACAGAACATGATTCAGTTGATACCGTAGACGATAAGATGCGTGATAAGAACTTATCAATAAATGAACATGTTGTGGATTTAGAGCCCGACAAGGGTTCTCAAAAACTCCTTGATGATGGTTTTGAAGATTCATTGTCTGCCTTCTTTCAAAAAGCACAATCTGTTTCAGTTAGAAAATCACGCTGTTCTATGAGGTTGAAACCTGTAAATGAAGCTCTAATCTCCAGTGGTGGGATGATTGACAGCTCTCATGGGGTGACTGCTGGTTCTCTGCTTGATGAACCCACAAGGAAATATTTATCTGATTCAAAGACTACCAGTATACCAGAAAATAACGAGAACGTATGTCTAGCATCTAACTTGGTTGATGTGTCTGCAGAAGAACTTTTAGAGGATTCAGTTTCAGTTTCTACAAACATAATAACAAAGCCTGGTTGTGACACATGTTCTAATTCTTCAACTGAAGTTGAGACTGATGGATTGATTGGTCAAACGTTGTCAATCCCGCTTTCTGAGTGTCATTCAGTGAAACAGCTAGCCCAGTGTTGAATCTAGAAAGGCCTTTATCTTTTAGTGCAGAAGAACACGATAACAGTCATTGTGATGCGGCACTGCCTGAAAGAGTATCTGACAACACGATATCACCAATACATGCTATAGAAAAAGAATCAAAGATGGATGTGGACCAAAAAAGGTCTCACTTTAGGGTGCGAGGAAGTTCCGACGCTTTGCCCAGATCACAAACAACCAAGTTTGCAATGTTGTCAATCTCTGCTCTAACAGAAACATGTCTGGTGAAACTACTGATTCATCACAGCCTTTGCTTTTTAGGCCCCACCTCTCCTGAGGAGAAGGTGGGGTTGGCTGAAACCGAGCACCATAAGTTTGATTCTGACATGTCTATGCAAAATCATGGTCAATTTGATGGTGGACTTGATGCCGGGCTTGTCAAGTTCACGGAAGATGATTCAATTAGCAAAGCTGATGGCCTAGATACATTGCCCAAATTTTTTACTGAGCTGCAATCCAATGCCTCTTTTTGTCCAGAGAAGGAAGATTCTGTACTATTGCAACGTGCTATCACCAAACATGAGACTACAGTCCAGGAGGAGCACCATAACAAACTTATTCCTGGACAGTGCGAGGAAACCAATCTCTTTGCTGAGTCCGCAGTACCAATGGATTGTGCTACTATTGTGGATAAGTGCAGTTTTACCTTGAACCAAAATAAACGTCCTGGTACTGAGTCTGAAAATGCATGCCTTCTGGGTTTTGACAGTCTTTCTGGGGATGAAGAGGCTAGAAAAGCCTCTTCCCCATCAGATACTGCAGATTGTAACGGGAGTTATTCAGAAGATACATCACTGATGCTTGATAATGAAGACACCACTGATAAGCAGTCAATAGGTCAGCGTGTTGTTCGAAAGCCTAAGAAGCGGAGAGATAGTGATATGGCTTATGAGGGGGATGCTGATTGGGAGATACTTTCACATGAGCAAGAGTTCTTTGTTGGTCATCGTATCGGAGATAGTGATCAATCATCTAAAACAAGAGAGAAGCTGAATTCATTTAACAATTTTGAAGCTGAAAATGGAGGGTCTGCGGCCGTATCAGCTGGGCTGAAAGCTCATTCACTCACTCCTATCGAAAAAATTAGGTTTAAGGAGGTTATAAAACGCAAAGGTGGGATTCAGGAGTATCTAGAATGCAGGTTGCCACTCATTCTTTAATTCACTGTACGGACACACTATTCTTACTTCCTGTTTGGACTGTTTTGTAGGTTTTCTCCATGTTAGACGTTATCTTCACTGCACTCTACTGCTCCCCACTTATGATTTTCTAATACGAGCATCCGTTTCTTTGTCATCTCCTTTCCCTTCTTCTCGTTGTTTTGATCCTTGTTCTCTTCTGATTTCCGTCCTTGCATTTATTGCATATATGGCAATGCTGAAATTCGAAGTGTTGGTTATACATATTATAGCTGATGTGTTCAGGAGTAAGTGCAGGAATTTTGGGCGCTGCAGAGTAGGGATGCCGATTACTGTTTTGCTTATAAAAATATTGGTATTTATTTGGGCGTCGTGTTGGCCTTGTGCAAAGCCTCGTAACCTATTCTCAAGCATTTTTCTGTTTTAGTATAATTTAAAGCTCCTGACACTGTAAAATTAAACAGAGGAAATAGCATGGCAAGTAATTTGAGAGATATCATAATTATGTTTGAGTGGATGGGGAACATAGTTTCAATGTAAAAAAAAAACAGAGGAAATAGAATGACAAATATGGTAATCATAAGTTTGAGTGTATCAAGAATGATACTTTCGTTGCTTCACTTAAGCAATTCTTTATGTAAAGCTTGCCAAATTTCCAGTTTTCCATCTTCTGTATCTGTGAAAACTTTACTTGCTATGTGCTAATGATACGATTAATGGCAAACTATTTATCCTTTGTTTTGTTTCCGCCCTTTTTAGTTTCTGTTAAGCCTTATGATTATGTTAATTTTGTCTCTTGTCATTGGTTATTTGACCTTTTACCTGCCTTTCTCATAGTCAGTCTCTCACCCATTTATGCGTAAATGTTGCCTAGGGGCGACTATTGCATGATTATTCAATACATAGGGGATTTTGATTATGTTCCCGAGTCGCCTTGATTATTGCTATTTGAAGCAACTGTTAAAAAATGAAGAAGCAACTCTTCTGTGCATAGTGTAAGACTAAAGGATAAATGCTTTCTTTCATCTACTCCTTCCAACTTGGATAAGACGAGGAGGCGTTCTTGTGAATTTGTTATCCTTCAACATGTTTTAGCATTTCCAAAGTCAAGTTGGCTGGTGATTTGAGATGGGTTGTCAGTATGTTAGACATTTAACCTTTTAGTGCTGACTATTGGATGGTTGAATATTTTACTTTCCATGCATAGAATCAATTGATTAGCATTTTAGACTCCTCTCAGTCAGAAGGACTATTAAACATGTCTCGCCATCATTCACACTAGGCTAGTATACTTCCCAAACACTAATCACACTCGTTTTGGAAGTTCTGAAAAGCACTTTGTAAGGATTGCTTGGTTGCATAAGCGTGTAAATGTACAAAACAATTAGTCTTCTATGTCTCCTGTCTTTCAATTATTTGATATTCCATCTCCATATTGAATAATTACTTGTTTACCATTTTGAACATGATTTTGCATTTTGGTTTATAAAAATAGAATTTTGCATTTAAAAAATGAAGTATGCATTTAATATGGTTTTTTCCTTCAGAATCAGTTTATATTCCAAATACTATTTGACCCATTTTCCATTACTATAAAATCTCTACTCGTGCAAAAGATGATAGTTGGGATGCTCAATCTTTTTGAGTAGAGTTACAATGGTGAATATATTGTAGATATAGTTCTCCACTTTCCGTTTCAACAATTACTCAAATCTTATGTCATAAATTTAGTAAAATAGCTATAAAGTGGGCCCAACACCACCAACAGAGCCTAAATATTTCTACTGTTTTGATAATGCATCAGGCAATTCAATTCCACATGGTTTGCTCATGTTTTCTATCTCTCAGTAGTGCATATTAAGCATTAATTTTTTGCCCTTCTCTTTAAGTTTTGTTTCATAGTGTTGGATTACCGTCTTCTCTTCCGAAAGCTTAAACTGTTGGGGCGGTGAGTTATGTAGACATTTATAGGCTTCAACACGCTACTCATGTGTGGTCCTAACACAAACAGCTTCCAATTACTTGCAGGAACTTTATTCTGAGTCTCTGGAGCAAGGATGTGAGCCGCATTTTGCCCCTTTCAGAGTGCTTAGAGTCTGATGCACCTTTGGCTGGTGAATCGCTGCGTGTGTCTCTAATTGGAGATATATATGCATTTCTTGATCAATGTGTAAGTTTCTGAGGTTTTCACTGTCGATTTTGTTCTATTTTTAGTTTTTGAACCTGCTTGCAGAACTTTCTTGCCTTCTGCATGCTAGTTTTAGCTGTGTATATACATATTTTTTTGTTCAAATTCTGTTAAAAACATATAAAACTTTTGATAACTTCAGGGCCACATAAATTTTGGTGTTGCTTCTGCAAAGTCTGTAAATGGCCTGGCACATGACTTAAGACTCCTAAAGGCTGAAAACTTTGAGGAAAGATTGGTGGCCCCTGATGGTGATCCTAGTGATGGAGTCTCATTCATCCTTGGGAACATTAAGACTTCTCGGAGAACTCTTTAGCGGAAAATCATGGCAATGCATCTGATGATGTGAAATTGGTGGCCAAGTTGGCCAATGGACCTGTTGATGCTCAAAGTCAGGATTGTGTATGCAGACTGAACCTGTCAGACTTAGTTCTGATAATAATTTGGACAGCAGTTTTCACAATGCAACTGTGCCTGGTGATGTGGCAAGTTTGGATAATTTGTCTCTGAATCCTACTATTGATTACGAGAATGTCAGATTGCTTTCAGTGGCTAACCCAAACATAAGTGCAGTCGATGCAGATATTGATAGAGAATTATCTACTGAACCGTCAGAGGCCTTAAAAGTCTCCTCTGACCTTCAGTCTGCCTTGTTTAAAGACAACATACATGCCAGGTCGTGGTAATTTTGATGTCAGAAAGCGAATTATCGTAGTTGGTGCTGGTCCTGCAGGCTTAACTGCTGCAAGGCACTTGCAGCGCCAAGGTTTTCATGTCACCGTGCTTGAGGCCAGGAGCAGAATAGGGGGTCGAGTTTTCACTGATCGTTCTTCGTTGTCAGTTCCTGTGGATCTTGGTGCCAGCATTATTACGGGCGTTGAGGCAGATGTGGCTACTGAAGGAGAGCAGATCCTTCTTCCTTGGTCTGTGCTCAGTTGGGTCTTGAGTTGACTGTTTTGAATAGTGACTGCCCTCTTTCTGATACTGCAACGGGTCGGAAAGTTCCAGCAGATCTTGATGAAACATTAGAAGCAGAATTTAATAGCCTCCTGGATGACATGTTATTGTTGGTTGCTCAGAAGGGAGAACATGCATCACAGATGTCACTTGAGGATGGTTTGGAGTATGCCCTCAAAAGGCGTCGCATGATTCGTGAATTTGAAGAAATCACTTCAATAGTGGACCATTAAAGTCAACAGATACTGTCATAGTGTCTGAAAAGGACTCTGTTAAAGAAACAACTTTTGAGGATCTAAGTGTGAAAACTGAGTCATTGAGTCCTGTTGAGAGAAGAGTTATGGATTGGCATTTTGCCAATTTGGAGTATGGCTGTGCGGCATTACTTAAGGAGGTATCGCTTCAAATTGGAACCAAGATGATGTATATGGTGGATTCGGTGGAGCTCATTGCATGATTAAAGGGGGTTATAGTGCGGTTGTTGAGTCTATGGCAAAAGCGGACTTAGTATCCAGTTAAACCATGTCGTGAAAGAAATTAAGTATTTGGCAAAAGATGACATGGACAGCGATGATAGGCGTGAAAAGGTTATAGTCTCCACATTAAGCGACCAGGAGTTTTCTGGGGATGCAGTCCTGATAACTGTGCCACTGGGTTGCTTGAAAGCTGAAAGCATCCAGTTTCTCCACCATTACCTGAATGGAAATGTGTATCAATTCAGCGACTTGGATTTGGCGTTCTTAATAAAGTAGTGATGGAATTTCCCGAGGTGTTTTGGGATGATACAATTGATTACTTTGGTGCTACTGCGAAGAAGAGACACAACAGAGGGTGGTGCTTCATGTTTTGGAGCGTGAAGAAGGCAGTTGGGGCTCCGGTTCTTATAGCTTTAGTAGTTGGTAAGGCTGCTATCGATGGGCAGAACATGAGCTCTTCTGATCATGTAAACCATGCTTTGGTTGTACTTCGTAAACTATTTGGAGAGACGAATGTACCTGAACCAGTTGCATCAGTTGTGACAGACTGGGGATGGATCCATATAGCTATGGTGCTTATTCATATGTCGCTGTGGGGTCATCTGGTGAGGACTATGACATTTAGGTAGACCTGTTGAGAACTGTTTATTTTTGCTGGTGAAGCTACTTGTAAGGAGCATCCTGATACAGTTGGTGGTGCTATGATGAGTGGCCTCCGAGGCTGTGCGGATTATTGATATCTTGAATACAGGAACTGATTATACAGCAGAAATAGAGGCCATGGAGGCTGCTAAGAGTATGGATGTTGAGATGATAGAATTAAGGGACATCATTAGGAGGCTTGATGCAATAGAGTTATCCAGTGCCCTAAACAAAAAATCTTTGGATCATATTGAAACCTTAACTAGGGAGAACTTGCTGAAGGATATGTTCAACACCACGAAAAGCACGTCAGGAAGGTTGTTTGTGGTGAAAGAGCTGTTGAAACTACCTGTTGAAACTTTGAAATCATTTGCTGGAACCAAAAATGGGTTGAGCAGGCTAAACTCATGGATGCTGGTATCACGACTCCTTTGATTAACTGGCATGCTACTTCTGTCATAATAATTCTCTTTGGAAACTACTGTTTGACTCTTATTTGTAACCTTTGTTATTAGGATGCGATGGGTAAGGATGGGACTCAACTACTGCGACATTGTGTTCGTTTGCTTGTGCTTGTTTCAACGGACCTGCTTGCAGTTCGTCTGTCAGGTAATATAATTTCCTGAAGATTCTCGTATGCTATCAGAAGCTTCTGGTACTTCTCTGGTGATTAATAGAGACGATAAGTATAAGATGATCTGTTGGCTATTCTTCATTATTTTGATTTGCAACTTTTCTGCTGTGCCTTACTCAAGCTATTGGGTCAAAAAAATTAGGCGAGCATTTTGGATCAGATTGATGGATAGGCAGTAATATATTCAAGTAAAAAAGGTGTCTAGGTAGACTTATCTACATGTGTTAGCATGCAAATCTTCTAAATTAGTCTTTGTACCTCTGAATTCATGGGATTCATTCATCTGTTGTGTTGTTTAATTATTTGTTTAAAAATTAACTTCCAAAAAATTGTGGTGTTAGGTATTGGAAAGGCGGTGAAAGAAAGTTTGTGTACACACTAGCCGGGATATTCGGGCGTCATAAGCCACTCAATTTGTAACCTCCCAAGATCAAGTTGTTGATCTATTCACTAAAGGACTTTCTCGGAAAGATGTTCCAAGATAATGTTGGCAAGCCGGGAATGTTTGATATACATCAACCAAACTTGAGGGGAGAGTTAGAATATGTTAAATCTAATGCTCCTCCTTAAGTGTGTTTTAGTGGTCTTAATTGAGTTAATTATGTTAGCTAATTAATCCCTCTAGATCTTTGTCTTTATCGGGTTAGAATAAAGGGCTGAAAGTCCTACTAGCCGTTGGACATGACAACCCAACGGCTAGTTCCTTTTCTGCTTTATTGGACTGTTTGTGTGTATATATACAAACAGCTTCCCTACTTGTAATCTAAGCTTTCTCTTAATGAAATAAACTACTAATTATTTCTATCTTCTCTCATAATCATCACTATTTGCTTCTGAAAATGTGCATTGATACTGTGTTGTGCAGGCATATGCTTCTTCTGGCATGAAGGATAGCTCTTCATTGCAGCTTCCCAAGATTCCTTCTTTCCTCAAATTTGCTAGACGTGAGCAGTATGCACGTATGGATGAAGCTGACATCAGCAACAATTGGTCTGGTGGTATATTAAAGAAACAAGATGGCTTATCTGAAATGGACTCGAGGAATTGTAGAGTCAGGGATTGGTCGGTTGACTTTTCTGCTGCTGGTATGAAGTTTGAGAAGTCAAAAAGATCGGCTGATAATCTATCACGGAAGAGCAACTCAAACGACACAGCATGCCAGTCGAACTTTAAAGAGCACTCCGGAGAAAATTTGTCGGTTGATAGCACCCTATTCACAAAAGCCTGGGTTGATAGTGGTGGTAGTGAAGGAATAAAAGATTACAATGCCATAGAGAGATGGCAATGTCAAGCAGCAGCTGCTAATTCTGATTATTTCCAGACAACACATGTAACGGATGAGGCGGATTCAGACACGACTGCAAGGTTATCCACTTGGAACCATGACACACGTGCAAATGAGAGCTCTGCGTCACAAGTTACTGTGAATAAAGAATTGGTGGGTACTCAACCAAGAGGAGCAGAGTCTATCAAACAGGCAGTTGTAGACTATTGTGCATCATTGCTCATGCCCTTGTATAAAGCTAGGAAAATCGACAGAGATGGTTACAAGTCAATAATGAAGAAAACTGCCACAAAGGTTCGTTTTCTCTTCTCTTTCTACAATCTTTTGAGCTTTCACATACAGGCAAGTAGTACCCTAAAGTTTGCCTTCTCATTAAATAAATCGGTCTTTGACCAATAGTAATGGAAGTTTTGGTTTTGATAAGGCCACCTAATTGCAAAATTTTGTATCTTTTCAGGTGATGGAAAACACATCTGATGCAGACAAAGCAATGGCTGTTTTTGAGTTTCTTGATTCTAAACGAAAGAACAAGGTAAGCAGTTGATTACTTGTATTTACGGGATATTACTTAAATGTTTTTGTCTTGGTTGAACAGTATGCTAGCTTCAAATGATTTTAGCATGATTTCCTGAGCCTTTTTAGTGATTTATGCAAATGAGGCTGAGTTTTGAACTCAAATATTCGTCTCTTTTACTTGTTCAATAGTAAATAAAACGAAATGTAACACACACACAAACGCACATGCTCACACAGAGATACATGCATAGGTACGTGCTATACATTTACATGCATATGCATATACATGTACTTATACTTATACATATACATATACATACATAATACATATACACACACCCATACACGCACTACATTAAAAATGTAGACTTTTATATCCTTAGAGTTGCAGGCCCTGCATCTAAAGTTTAGTCATAGTCCAGTACCACCGTGTTTAATCTGATTATGTTGTGCACGCACTCAGTAAAGGTGATCGAAATCTGCAATGCTTTAATCTGTTAATGTAGGTTTTTGCAGGTTCTGCTCCAGGTATTCACTCTTGACCGTTTCTATTCTTTGAAATCCGTCAACAGTGCTGTCTTCATACGTACTTGTCACTGTTATCCTCTATCCCAATAAAGCTCTTTCTATAATGTCTTTTTCTTTCTTCATCTCCTCCATGTTCTTGCAATATGGAAGTCAGACATGCGATTTTTGTCGTTTCAAATGAAACATCTCATTTGATATGTTGTTTGAATTGAATAGGGTTTATGTGATTTTTATTACGTGTTCTGTATTGTAAGGAGAAAATGTTTTATTCATTTAATATTTTTTTCTCTCTAAGTTGTCATTTATCTTTCTTTCCATGATACAGATACGTGCTTTCGTGGACCAGCTGATAGAAAAGCATATGGGATCAAAGGCAAGGGCAAAATCGTGAGGCCCTTGATAGAGTGACTGGCCTTAGTTTTTGCCTGTTGTGTGACAGCCGGGCGGAGTGCACGAGTGTTTCTTTGCCTATAGTCGCCGTTTTGTCATTGATGAAGGCTTCCCAATTCAGATGTCAATTTATTCAAAATGCTAATGGAAGGACGATGCTCTGATATTTTGAGCATTTACTGAATTGCTCGCCGTGGTGCCTTATCGTGAGCTTCTTCTATTACAAGGTTTTGGGGTTTTATGCAATTTGTTATAAGTTATGATGATGGAACTGGATTTTCAGGGTGGCAAAGGCCTCCTATGAAGAAGTTTTGAGATGGGCGTCTCGGGTCTCGCCAATGCTGTGGATACCTGCAATACCCTTTTAGCCATCTGTTTTATTTGAGATTATATATCTCATTTTAATTAGGGCGTTTTGATAAATTTCTTAGTTGTAGTATATCTTAAGGTAGATGGTGAAGACCCCCCTATTTTTTCAACTAAGGGATCCTCGTAGTAGATGAGATCGACATAGTTTCATATATTTCCCTTCACTTTTTTTTCCATTTGTACAGATCAGAGATTTTATTTTAACGGTGATATAACCTGCTAATTCCATTTTGATGATATTTCATCTTAGTTTCCCTAAATTTGTGGTATAGTTATCAAGTAAAGGTGTTATTAGGCTGACAGCGTTGTTATGCTGTTTCAACTCGATGATCACAAAAAATAATACACAGAAAATGATTTGAATCGTACATTTACATTTACATTATAAAAAAGATAAAAAGATAAAAAAAAGAAATTTCAGCACCATCGGTTGCACTTTTCTGTGCAAAGTTCGTGCACATTATTTCGCCTTCACGATTCTATTTCACCAGCATTCGACGTCAGTAGGATTGGATTCTTGATCATATACATTTTTTTTGTTATATATGTATGTATCGATTGCTTTATTTGTGCACAGGGCATGGGATGATTCTTTATCGGCTATCCTTGAGGGTTAAGATGGAGGATATGAGACTGCACAGGACAAAAGGTACACTTCTTTAAATTTCTCCCTTGTGCTTGTTAAAATTCAGTGAATGGTGACTAGATTAAATCTGGGCTTTCACTTGGTGTTGAAAACGCTTTGTAATATATTTTGACTTCACTTATTGGATATGTTTCATTACAGCCTTTTATCTTCTCAATAATCTGCACGTTCTATGCTCCGTTCATTTGTTGTTTTTATTAGATTAATTAATTGAATTCAATGATGAATATGGTACTTCTTTCCCTGAATTAAAAGTATCAGTTTATCATGTATGATGTACTATCATTTTATTGGATTCATTTTGGTCATTCTGCATTTTTTTTTCAATTAACTAACAGGATCAAGTTTTTGTATGGCAGTGTAGGAATCCTATTTTGAGCTGAGGCTTTGAGCTACTCACGCTAGACCTTGTCTTCAACGTAAGTAAGTAGTCCTCTAGTACTATCTCCATCCCGTTCCTCGATATGTGTCCTTTTTCTGAGCAAAATGTCCGGTATTATCTGTCAGTTTGGAATGACAAGATATTGTTTTTTAGGATATGTATTCTTCATCTTATCCCTAATTTATTATCCATCTAACAACTTTCAAACGCTACGACCCTTGCATTAATGATAGGTAAATGGTATTTTACTCTTCATAAACTGAAATTTAGGACATTTATATATTAACCTTAATCTGCTTAAAAATCTGAAAAGAGATGCATATTGAGGGATGGAGGTACTTGTACTGGTTGAGCATAGGTGTCCAGTACATGTCTATAGTTGTGTCTGAAAATGTGGAAGTTAATGATAGAGACCCAGATATAGTGATGGGCTTCCAGAACAATTAAGCTCTCTGTTTGTGTCGATACCGATGAGAGCATTCTTGAGCTTAGACTCACTGATGCTGTACTCTTTTGAAGTAGCTTGACTGTAAGTGTAAGGATGATAGAAACATTCTCCAGATTTACATGAAAGAACACAAAACACCCCTCCCCGTCTCCTCCCCTCTTGTTCCTACTACAGAATTGGGGGTGGGGTGGGGGGGTTGGTGGTGGTGGTGGTGTTAATGGAGTCTTTAATGGCACCACTCAACATCTATCCACAACATTCGACATGTGCAAGGTCAAACTTCATGTATGAGGTTCGACTTCCAGCGGTTGAACCCAATGAGGAGTCCCGAAAGTAGAAAGCAGACCGAGTATGGTGCCATTGAAGACTCCTTTTTGAAACACCTTTTCATTGGGCAGGCAGCTAAGTAATTGCATTGGGTTTTATAGGGCTTTGTTATTGGCACCACTATGAATCTACTCTGACACCATTGATTCGACTTTACAAAGGTCGAAAATGGACATTCGACCTCTGTGAAGTCGAAAGTTGAGCTAATATATTCGACTTCTTAAAGATCGAATGTTGGCATGGCGACTCCTCGAGAGTAATTCGTTGTGGTGTCAATAACAACTGCCTAGAGTTTATTGATTGTTGTGTAGTGTGTGGGAATATAAACAAGCGAGAAGGTTTTAAATTTTAGCTTAGAAAGTTTTTTTTCCGTTTCTTTTTCCCAAAGATGCATTCAAAAGCATTTTGGTGATTTTGGTCATACACTGGAGCCCAGATTAATGAGTTAATACCTGTGTGAACAATGAATTGAAATATTTAAAATGAATTTTAATAAGTATGTAGTAGCATTACTTGAATTATATTTGTGAAGTGCATGTGGTATTATTAATGTGATATTTAAGTTTGAAATGAGAAGTGAGAAGTCTTATCTTATACTCATAGGAGTAATATTAATGATGGCAAACAACATATGACCTAATGAAAATGGTTCATGCATGTAAATGTTACACCCTTATTACATTGAAAATGCTGTCAAACCATCTAGAGATTTGAAATTAGATTAGTTATAAGAGCACTTGCATCACATACTTTAAGAGAATACTCTATTTTAAAGTTTTAAATACATATTTTTCTAGTTTCTGAAATCTCTATATAAGGTGAAATGATCAGATTTTCTATTTTACATAATTACTCGTAGATAAAAGAAAATTTACGAAATCTCGATAAATCTATAGATGTAAAGGAAATTTTACAAAATCAGAGTTCTGATAAAATCTGAGATCTCTTCATGATCTTATTTTTAAATTTGAATGTTAAAATCTTTTAAAATACGAGTTTTCAAAGATTTACGATGCTTCATCGCAGTCTTTTAATGCATGAGATTTGTCTTGTCATTTACACAAAACGACTAAACAAGTTTCTTCTACCTTTTTGCATGTCATTTATCCAATAATTTGCAATGGTCTATTTATATACGTGTTTTTTTTTTCCCTTAATTTTTTTTAAGAATATATGCATTTTAACATTTAGATGTTGGAGTAAGTGATGCATTGCATGTCTAAATATGTAGTGTGATTTGTAATTATGTATAAAATGAATTGCAAAACTTGATAAAAGAAATTTACCATGACATCATATTTCGGGTAAGGTTGAACTTTACAGAAGTTGAATATAGGAATTCGAGATCAGCAAAATCAAATGTTGTGATTATATTCGATTTTTTAAAAGTCAAATGTCGATGTGGTGTTTGAGAGTAATTTTCAAATCGGGGACCATACATTGTAAATCATCAAACTTCATGTGTGATCAGGATGTTGTAATATAGGTGAACTTCATAAATGAAGTCATCATGTATCAATTACCCCCTCAAAACGCCCGTTGAGTGATTTAGGACTAGTTAATGTACTTTTTTTCGTTTTAAAATAAAGTCCTCATACCAATTTAAATGACTTGATCAATGTAATAATTTTAAGGTCAGAGCTTCAAAATATTTATTAATATAAGAGTTGTAAAATAACAAATTTATTATATTGATAAAATAAGAATGTAATTTAATTAATATTTTAAGATAAATTAAAAAACAGAATGATCAATGTAACAACTAACAAGTGTTTATCCATTGCTTTAGGATTAGACTTTTTGAATCATTAGACTTCCTGGAAAAAGATATCTATATAAATCTATAAATATTGATTTATTTGAGACATATCTATTTTTTATTTGTATTATTTTTGCTTTTATTATTTTCCTTTTTTTTTTTTTTTTTTTTTTTTTTTTTTTTTTTTGTTGTTGTTGTTTTTTTTTTTTTTTTTTTGTGTGGTGTAGAAATATCAGTGTTCGGGTAGCACTCGATCTTCAATTAACACACGCGAAAGTCTACCTCTCCTTCTCCATCAAACCTCTCCGGAATCTCAGATCTATCTAATCTCAGCTTTTCAATCTGCAGATCTGAATCTCAGCCATGTCTACAACCTTCAGCGGCGATGAAACAGCGCCGTTCTTCGGCTTTCTCGGCGCTGCCGCTGCTTTAGTCTTCTCCTGTATGGGAGCGGCGTACGGGACAGCAAAGAGCGGTGTTGGAGTTGCATCGATGGGTGTGATGAGGCCGGAATTGGTGATGAAATCGATTGTTCCTGTTGTTATGGCTGGTGTGTTAGGTATTTATGGTTTGATTATTGCTGTGATTATCAGTACAGGAATTAATCCCAAGACGAAAGCGTATTATCTGTTTGATGGATATGCTCATTTGTCTTCGGGTTTGGCTTGTGGCCTTGCTGGACTTTCTGCTGGAATGGCGATTGGTATTGTTGGCGATGCTGGTGTTAGGTAATGTTGTTTTGTTTCTGATCTGTTTTCGTGCTTTGATTCCGCGTTTTTGAGGTTCTGGTAATCCATGGTGCTTATTTATATCTGTTCTCTATGTTTTCTTGCATTTGATTCATCTTTTATGCTGTTACATATATTGATCCTTCCTAGCACTGTGATCTTCTCTTGAGCTTTGGATTGATTTGACTAGATGGTGTCTTAATTTTATGTGATTAGTGGACGAGTCCATTAATGTCACCACTGCGGCCGGTTATTTTTATCCGTGTTAACGCTTGTACTACTTCCCTGTGAGGGAATGCTTGCAGTAGGGATAAGTTTGCTGTGATGCTGTCCAAAATTTCATGATTTGGGTAATACCTTAGTGTTATCTTGTTATTTGGTCTGAAACTTATGACTGCCTAAAATTTCATGATTTGGGTTAATACTTTAGTGTGCTTTCTGAAGTTTATGACTGTTATTTCTGGGAGTGGTCTAATGTTGGAGTAATGAGACCGGACAATTGTAGAAATGTTGGTACATAGCTTAGGCATAGATGACCTGACCCCAGACCTGTCATGGGATGGATGTTTCAATGAAACATGCTACCTTTCATGTTTTGCTGTAAACTATTGTTGGTCAGTCTTGCAGTAGGACAGAAGCATTGATTATTGGAGTCCTAGGGGGAATAAGACTGGATTTCAATGATGGCTTGTAATCCAGCAATATATGGATATTGAAATTCAATATACGGAAATTCATGACTAGAGTTGTAATTCAACAACAGATGTCGCTGGGGAGGTCCAACAAGGGGTGCAGTTTTTTTGTGCTGCTCATCTTGTTGCGGAATTTCATTGTGTCCCAGTTTGGCCCAAGAGTCCTTAATCAAGAACAAACCTGGATATCATTCAAGTGACCCTTGAGCTCAATGCTTCCCTTTCACTTTTGTAGAACCATTGGATTTTTGTTTTTGAAGATAATGGGCTGTCACATAGTCATGATAGAGTCAGGTTTGGGTGGTGGCAAAGCATAAAAAAAAACCTTACGATCTAATGAATTTCCTCTAATCGGATTACAAAAGGCGAACTAAAATAGGCTGATGATTGATCCAAGTAGCGACAGGCTCCAACCTAAACGAACCATGCATATGCTCTAAGGACATGTAGGCAAACCTTTCTCTACGATCATATGGATCTCTTTTCTTCACTTTTCTTTCCATAGGCATACGTTGCAGTCAAACCTGCTTTCTAACTGCTGTTAAAGAGATTCAATTGAGTTTTCGTCTTTTTACTTAAAAGTAATACTCCCTCCGTCTCAATTTGTTTGGGACATTTTGGAACTCTTGAAATTTAAGGAAACAACATTTATTGCATTGTCTAGTCATAAAATACATGACTAATTTACAATTACATCCCTTTTATATTGTCCTTACATTTTTCAATAAATGTTGATATGTGGGTATTTTAGACATTCAAGAAGCAAATTTAAGTCTAAACGACTTATTTTGAGACATCAATAAAAGGAATATGTCCCAAACAAATTGGGACGGAGGGAGTAATTCTTTTGTTTGAGTTTGAAATTTTCTTATCTTGTGAGTGGACCTCTATGCTTCTTAAAATTTAATTTGTTCCCCTGTTTGTTTGTTTTCTTCTTTTCTTTTTTCAACAGAGCAAATGCTCAACAGCCCAAGCTTTTCGTTGGTATGATTCTTATCCTTATTTTTGCTGAGGCACTTGCACTGTACGGCCTTATCGTTGGCATCATTCTCTCTTCTCGAGCTGGTCAATCAAGAGCAGACTGATGAACTGTTTTTTTAGCTGGGATGATGTGGTGTCTGTGTCGTGTTGCCCGTGAAAAAAACTATAGCTGTCTTCCAAATTACGTGAAAAAGTTGTCCTTTTGCAGAAACTTTTGTCGGTCGGTCCATACGTTTGTCATTTCCAAGGATTGTTTTTTATGTGTTGAGTAGATTTAGAAGTTTAAAGTTTTCCTTAATAAATTATGCGTTACCATTTTGTGCTGTATTTTGTTGACAATGCAGATTCGGTTTGTAAAATGTTTTGTTTGAAGGAATCAGTTGAACTTGAGATTGTAGGGGTGGGTGGGTGATGCATTTAAGACCTATATAATGGGGTATGATGTGTGTTTGTTTTCTAAGGCTTCTGCCCTAACTGTTGTTGTTCAATCCTTTATTGTCTGAAAACATTTCTTTACATTTATATATTTCAATTCATATAAAACCCTCATTATGTCCACATCTTTATCATTTGAGGCCTGTTAAGAGAGCCAACATTACCAGTGAGCTCGGGGTATTTATGTCAAAAAAACTAACAGAAATATACTAGAAACGAAAAAACAAACGAAAAAAAAACCCAGAAACAAACACAAACAAGAGCACCATAACACAGAAAGATTAATCATTGAGCAAAAAAGATGAATGCTATCTGAGTGCCTCATAGCCACTTTCATTACGAACCCCATTAGCGTCTGGAATCACAAAAACTGCATGAAGAAGCAAATGCAAAATTAAGCAGAAGATTGCAATGCACGTGTCAAAGGAAAGAGTGTCTTACGAACACACATACCAATACTATGCAGATAAAGGAAGGATTGAAAGAGAATCGCAAGTTGGGGACTTTGTTTTTCTGAAACTACAACCATACAGACAAAACACAATGGCCTTTGACGATGACAAATTATGTCACCTTAATGATTTGAGCCCTAATTTAATCTAATGATGAACACACAAGAGCCACTAATGCCAAAAAGAGGAATGAGGGGTGGATTTTATGTATCTGGTGAGTCAAAGATCAGATCTTGGATTGCTTTCTACGATATCTGTTAGGTTCCGGGAATCAGCCTTCACGTAGCTCCTGGATTGGGGTATTTATAATGACAATACTTGCCTAAACCCTAAGGTTAAGTCGGCTTATGTTATTGTCATCTTTACCCTTAAATGGGCCTTGACCTTTGCCCAAGCTATCGTTTGTGGGTGGGCTGGACGGTGGTGTGGACCACGTCGCCCTGAGTCGATACTTCCGACTGTGGTGATCGACTCTGAGACTCGTTATCCCACATCGCTAGGCGGTGTGGACTCTGTCCTCACGGACTTGTCGTCTCACACCGCTTTCGGTAGTCGATAGTCGATCGTCGTAGCCTGGCGTTTATGAGATGGCTCTTGCCTCAGCCTGGCATCGACATGGATATCTTGGCGTTATCTACGGTGTGATGACCAACCGATAGATGACACGTGGAGTGAGTAAAACCTGTATCGTCATAAGCCCCAGAGACTTGAGAGAGAGGCGACTCCCGTTGTCCGAGGTCGGATCTCGCTACTGAGTCGTCTTGAGTTGGTTTTTTCTTTGGGCGGAGAAAGCCCGCTTTTCATAACCCTAATCGCCTAGTATCCACGTGGAGCGATATCTAGCACACGAAACGCTTGAATCCCACAAAAGACGTCAACATCGCTTTGATTACCGCGATTTCGAGGGGTTATAACCCCATAACTCACGCCTCTTCAAATCATTTGCAAACTTTTGCTTTCATATATAAAAGGAGGGAGATAGACGCCTGCAACAACTTGCTTGCTATTTCTTATCATCATCCCAAATTCAAAAACACCAAGTAAGATCATTTCTTTTATCTTAGCGTTCTTCGTCTTTTCTTTTGATTTTGTCCATGTCTAGTAGTAGTGTAACTGAATCAGATAGGGGTAGTGATACATCTTCTCCATACCAAACTCCAGTATCTGCTGCCTCCGATCATCTTCTCCGACGGGATTCCGGCGAACCAACAGCCTACCCCCCTCCTGTCCCTAACAAGCCAAAAAACTAGTAACTAGGATGGATGGGAAGGGTGCAAAGGGGTGTCTGAGTACACTTTCTTCAGAGGATGTTGTCGAAATTTGCCAGAAATACAACATCACTAACCCTCCGTTTGAATCTCAACTCCCTTCCGGTAATCATATATTTGCCGACGAGCCCCCAGAAGGATTCTGTGCGGTTTATAAGAACCAACTGGTGAGTGGATTGAGGTTTCCACTCTGCCCAGCCGTTCTGGCCATCCTTCACCACTACGAGATTAGTGTCTCCCAACTTGCCCCAAATGGTGTCGAACCACGATGGGTTTTATCATAGCGTGTCGAGTGGCTCAGTCTGCTTTTTCGATTGCCCGTGTTCGATATTACTACAAGATCACTACCACGCCGACAAGCTATGGTATTCCTTCCAAAGGAGAGCAAATCGACACGAGTTCATTACGAGAGGGCCTTCTTCTCACGGGGAGTGGAAGCCTCGATTCTTTTTCTCCGTCATGGTTTGGACAACCCCTATATCGGTCAGGTGGAGGTCGAGAGAGGGAAACAAGACAAGCTTGGGAAGGCACCGGCTCACTCACGAGGCTCGACTCTTGAGTGGACACAATTTCGAGGTGTGTACTCGAGACTGAGTCTCTTGTATCACCTGGCTCGCTTAGAGGGAAAGGGGCCCATGCCGTATGTGTAGGCTCGAACGTTCTGATCACGAGAATCGTAGGATGTTTACTTATTTGCTTGTTTTTACACACTAGTAGTTCTTTAAGTCGATAACTTGTTGTTTGTTGGTTCAAACTAACTTGTCTTTTTCTGTATTGACGGTGGGCAAATTCTCCAAGGTCACCAACCCCAGCGCATTCTGAGTCGACGGTCGTGGGCTCGCTTCCACCTCTCGGGGTCGAGGCTTCGCCGACTTGCCGATGGGTGATCATCGGCATGCCTTCCTCTTCTCGAGAGGTGGGCGTCCTCCACTAGAACCAACCTTCTTTGCGATCGAATCGTCTGCGCGGAGCTGAACGACCGATGTGCCCTCGACCACCGGCGAGCTAACCGTCGATATGGCTCTCTTGAGATGAAGACGAAGAGGAACCTATCGATCGACCTCGAACGTTGAGGCTAATGTTGAAGAGCCAGCCGTGCAAACAAAGAAAAGACCTTCATTCTTGAGGTGGTAAAGAGGAGCGCTTCGGAAGCGAAGAGGAAGAAGGTTCTTGAGACCTCTGCCGAGCCAGGAATCGGTGTTGACTAGGTTTTTGATGATTATACCGGTGTGGATGACAAAGACTTGTCTTATGTTCTGCGGAAGCTGAATCGCTTCGTAAGTCGATCATTCTTTTATACTTGCTTTCCTCGAGGCCCATACCTGTTTATTTATTAACTCGTTTTCCACTTTGTAGCATACTCTTGTTGGTCGAGAGGTCGCTCGTCGGTGGCCAAAACCGGAGAGTCGTGAACGAGATCAAGAAGGAGAATGGCGATTACTCCAAGACAACATCGCAAAAGGCGCCGCACTCTCTGCTGTGGAGAAACAGTATAACGAGTTGAAGCAAGAGTCGGTCGCCAAGCTCGAGGAGCTGCAAAATAGGTTGGTGGCTGCTGAAGCAAAGCTGGCCACTACCGAGAAGGAGCTGGACCGACTGCGAGACGAAAGGCAAGATCGAGGCGTAGAGTCGCTCAAGCTGGCTCAAGACTACGAGAGGCTGCAGAAGTGTCAGAAAGCTGCGGACGAAGAAGCTAGGAAGGCTCGTCAAGATCGAGATGCGCTACAGGCTGAACTATATCGAGCGCAGCGCAGTCGAAGAAGGCTAAGACCGAGGCCATCATGGAGTACCGCAAGTCATCCAACCTTGAAGATGATCTGAAGTGATTATGCGGGCTTCGATGATGGGTGGATATACCTGGCCGTGGATCGGTGAAGGAGGTCGTTCGAGCTTCGACATGTCGATTCTCCGGACGCCTATGTTCTACAATCTCGACTCGGAGAAGTCAGACGACCCGATGCCGAGGAGTTTCAAGGAGAGTCCTTGGCCATAAAGTATGCTCCTCCCTCGCCCCGCCTCTCTTGCCAATCGACCACCACCGATCCGACCCCCGCCACAACCGAGCCGACTCGGAAGCCGACCCACGATCTTGATGTTTTTATATCTTCTTCTTTGATATTCGAACTTCGATTTGTAACCATATTTATTTTAACTTCGGGCCGTCTTTTCGACCGGCCTTGTCATGTAATTAACTTTATTTTGAATTTGACTTGCTTTTGAGATTTGATTTCTCTTTCTTGTGATTTTTGCTTTGCTTGTCTTAATGTTTCATAGTCTTTCGCTTGTCGAGCTCCCTGGCTCTGCTCTCTCGCTCGCTACTCGCTATTCGCTTTATTTGTTGTACTTGTTGTACTTGTTAATATCGTCTTGCCCCAAAGTGTATTATGAACCCTTGGTTCTTATTGCACTTGAGATCGACCGCTTGCCGTAGTCTTTTGTCCCTAGGCTTGTTTGACCTTTAGGTGAGCATTTTAATATAAATCGTCCCTGGTTTTAGGTCTTTTTGCCTTTTAGGCTTTTTCGACCTTCGATCGGAGCGCAGTGGCCCGACTATCTGCGAACCGTCCTTTGTCCAGGCCTTTTTCGCCACTCGGGCTCATTCGGCTTCGATCGGGACAGTGGCCCGACTATCTGAACCGTCCTTTGCTTTACCCTTGTTTGCCTCTTGGGCTCGTTCGCTCTTAGCTTGGACCTTTGGCCCGACCACTGCGAACCGTCTCTACGCTTTGCATTATCTGTCGCCCATCGGGCTAACTTTGCTTTGGCTTTTTCGAGATGTCCGACCTGCGGATTTCTCTACTCGTATTCGATTGTTTTGCCTTTAACTTTTCTGTCGCATTGGACTTGTATCATTTTGGCTATAAATCCTAACAAACACGAAAAGCATCTCAAAAGATAGAAATTTATTAGAATACTCATAAAATTGTCTCATGGACTTGTTACAAGATTCAGAATTGAAAGGTAAACGAGTTCATCAAAGTAAATCTTATCTCAAATATAATACTTCCTCAGATTGTTGGCATGCCAATGTCGAGGAACAGTAGTTCCATCTGCCCGACCAAGTTGATAAGACCCTTTGGGGTGGACCTTCAGGATCTGATAAGGTCCTTCCCAATTCGGGGTTAATTTCCCGACTGCTTCCTGTCGACTCGCTTCATTCTTCCTGAGAACCAGATCGCCAACCTTGAAGTACCTGTGTCTTACTCTCGAGTTGTAGTACTGAGAGATCTTTTGCTTATACCTTGCCATCCTGGCTGAGGCTATCTCTCTTCGCTCTTCGACATTGTCCCTTTCTTGTCGGAGTTCGGGATCATTTGTCTCCACATTGTAGGCCAGAACTCGAGGAGAAGGAACTCCGATCTCGGCGGGAATCACCGCCTCACACCCATATACCAAAGAGAAAAGTTTCTCCAGGTTGATGAATTAGGAGTCATTCCTATATGACCATAGGATGCTCGGAAGTTGAATTGCCCAATCTCGACCTTCTGCCTCTAGCCTCTTCTTTAACCCCAGCTTGATCTGTCGGTTAGTCTGTTCGACTTGACCGTTCGCCTGGGGGTGAGCCACTGAGGTGAATCGTTGGTCGATTTGGTACTCATTGCACCATTCTCTAACTTTTCGATCCTCGAACCGGGTACCATTATCCGAGATTAGAGCTTTGAATTCCGTTACTGCGGAGGATGTCGACCCACAAGAATTTTTAATGGTTGCGGCTGGGATGTCGGTCAAAGCCTTAGCTTCTACCCGTTTTGTGAAGTAGTCCACCGCAACGACCACGAATCTGAGATTTCCGGGCTCGAGGTAAAGGTCCTACAATGTCGACTCCCACCGGGTCGAAAGGCCATCTTGACGAGATGACATTCATGTCTTGCGCTTGTTGATGAGAGATATTATCATGAATCGACAAGCATTGCATTCTGGACAAGATTATTTGCATCCCGTTGCATCGGCGGCCGAAATATCCAAATAAATTACATTTTCGAGTCAACATTCGGCTCCACAATGATTCCCACAGGCTCTCTATGAATCTCTTCTAAGAGGTATTCGCCTTC
The DNA here is from genome assembly GCA_026214975.1 of Gentiana macrophylla. Classification (NCBI taxonomy): domain Eukaryota; kingdom Viridiplantae; phylum Streptophyta; class Magnoliopsida; order Gentianales; family Gentianaceae; genus Gentiana; species Gentiana macrophylla. The sequence goes on along the minus strand of CM047812.1, from coordinate 107,884,155 downwards.
ACTTTCTGAAACACATCTCAACCAGGGGTTCACAAAAGATTTTCGATACAAGATATCGTCAAAGAACGCATATCGAGCTGATTGAAGTCGGACTTTCCTGGCTTGCACTTTGTCAGATGGCAGTATTCCGTCTTTAAGGTAGAGCGATCAAGTCCATCCACGTGGCTTTCTTTGAGTGATCGGTGGGCCTTCGTCTCGATGTAACCGGGTCGGTCAACAACTCGACTAGAACCTTCTTATTTGTCATGAAGTTTGATGCCAATTTGGAGAGCGCATCGGCTCTCTTGTTCTGACTTCGGGGGACTTGCTCAAACTGAACTGTCTTGAATTTTGGTATGAGGCTTTGGACAACCGCTAAGTAATTCTTCATGGTTTCTTCCTTAGCCTCATACTCCCCTTTCACATGATTGACTACTAATTGTGAGTCACTGTAAACCGACAAATCTTCGACACCCAGCTTTAAGGCAAGCTTTAAACCAGTAATCATAGCCTCATACTCGGCTTCATTGTTCGTTGCTTTGAAGTCGAATCGAAGAAGCGTCTGGGAATTCCTCGCCTTTCGGGCCTACCGAAGAGCCCTGCTCTGCCCTCTCCTTACTCGATGCTCCATCGACCAAAGAGTCCATTTTTCCTCTGGGCTTTGCTTTTCCGATCGAGTTGGACGGAGATTCCTTCGACCAAAAAAATCGCCAAGGCACAGTGCTTTTATCGCATTCGAGGAACGAACTCGATATCGTCTTGGGGCCATTTCAATTACCCATTTTGCCAATCGACCGAGGTGTCGGGTTTTGCCAATATTTGCTTTAGTGGTTGGTCGCTGACTACCACAATGGGATGAGCTTGAAAATAGGGCCTTAACTTCCTCGAGGCATGAACAAGACATAATGCTAACTTCTCGGTTGGCGAGTATCGGACCTCGGGGCCATGTAAAGCCTTCTTGACAAAGTAGATCGGCACTTGGCCATGTGCCCTTCTCGAACCAGGACCGCACTCACGCCTCCTCGCATCTTTGCCCAAGTAAACTAACAACTTTTCCCTTCTCGGAGAGAAGTGAGGGTAGGCAATTACGATAAATAAGTCTTCAACTCTTCAAAGGCTGTTTGACATTCATCATCCCAATGAAAAGGACTGGCCTTTCGGAGTATCTTGAAAAATGGTAGCGCTCGCTGAGCGGATCTTGATAGAAATCTATTGAGGGCTGCCATCCGACCCGTGAGCCTTTGTATTTCCTTGATGTTTAAGTAAAAGGGCATGTTCTTTAATGTATCAATTTTATCCGGGTTAGCTCGAATCCCGTCCTTCGAAATCATATAACCCAAGAACTTACCCGACCTAACTCCAAAAGTACACTTCTTCGGGTTTAACCTCATCTGTGTTTCTCTCAACACTTCAAAAACCTCTCGAGCATCGACCAGGTATTGTCTCATAGATCGACTCTTGATAAGCAAGTCGTCTACATAGACTTCCATGCATCTTCCAATCTGTCTTGCAAATATCTTGTTGACTGCCCTCTGGTATGTTGCCCCAGCATTCTTTAATCCGAATGGCATGGTCACATAGCAGAAGGTGCCGAATTCTGTAATAAACGCTGTTTTTTCCGCATCTCGAGGATCCATTAAGATCGATGGTATCCTTTATATGCATCTAAGAAACCAAAACTTCAAAATCAATGGTTGAATCTACTAACTTTGTCAATTTTGGGCGTGGATCTGAGTCTTTCGGGCACGCTTTGTTCAAATCAGTAAAGTCTATACACATGCGCCAACTCCCATCAGGCTTGACCAACATTTGGGTTAGCTAGCCATTCGGGATAGAATACCTCTTTCACTATCTTGGTCGCGAAGAGCTTGCCGACCTCCGCCTCGATTGCCTCGAAGTCGATCCGACGCAAAACTTCTCTTCTTCTCGTTTGGTGGCTTTTTAGCCTGGTCAATTTCGAGTTTATGAATCGCAGCGTCGGTGAGACGATCCCCGCATGTCGGTGGCTTTCCAGGCAAAGATGTCTCGAACTCGACTAAAAGTTCGACCGATGAGTCGCTTTTCTTTTTCGGGATCCAAATTCCGACCGCGCGCGATCGATCGTCCTCTCCTTCCCGTAGTCGGACGTTTTATTGCGCCACTGGGAGACCCAACTTTTCTCCTCTTTTTCCTCTGGAATCAATTCCTCGACTAAGACTTGTTGAACCGCCATCTTCCCATTCATGACAACAGAGTTACAACTCCGGCGACTTCAACATCTCCGCTTTACTTCATGGGAACTGTTCGGGTAGGAAACTTCATGCTATTATGGAATGTTGAAATTATAGCTCGCAGGTCGGCGCCGGGTCGCCCTAGGATAACATTATAAGCGAGAGGAGCCTTGACCACCACATAGCTTAATTCAAGTGTCCTTCCTTTCTCGCCATCCCCATTATCGTGAGTAACTTTATCGAGCCCATGGGGTGGATCGCTTGTCTGTGAATCCAAACAGGGGAGAGCGCTATGGGGCTAGATCCTTCTCTTTCAACCATCGCTTGCAAACGCCGAGTGATATATGATGTTCATTTGCACTCCGTTATCGATCTGGACTCTCCGATACACGGGCTCGGCTAATAACGCGCCTCGATAACTAACCGCCGCTTTATGACTCGCCGACTTGGGGATATCATCTCGAGGGCGTATCCGACTTGCCGTGAATCTGAAATTTTTTGCGCTCTTTCGAGCTACAAGTCGGCTCTTCACCGTCCGGTCTTTTATCACTCTCACCAGGACCAAAGATTGTGTTGACATAGTTAAGCGGTCGATTATCTTCATATCTATCTCGACCAAAATTCTCTCTGTTGTTTCCTTCGACCGGGATCGATTCCTCCGAGGTGACCGATCCTTCGTCTCTGGACATCTCGACCTCGGTTCCTGTCTTGATCGGAGTTTTTCCTCTTAAATTCCCCACGCCCTCTGGGCCCATCATACCGAGATCTGTCAACAACTTCGTCTAGCTTTCCTTCCTGAATGCAGACGTCGATATCTCTCTTCAGGTCGATACAATCCTCTGTTGTATGGCCTATGTCTTCGTGAAAATCACAGTATTTGCTTGCATTCCTCTTTTCTCGAGGCTTTTTCAACGGTGGCGGTTTCCTCGCCAAGTTTTTTGAAAGCATAATCGACAACACCTCAGATCGAGGTCGATTGAGTGGGATAAAGTCCTTATCACGTGAGGGTCCCTTCTTGCCCCCACGGTCTGAGGTGGACGTGTCGATACGGTCCCAAACCGATGGCTTACTCTCGACATCCTGCCTCTTGGGTGATTCTGCTCGGACCTCGGGTGTCTTTCTTGGATTCCATCCAAGGATTGGGTGTGCCGCCGTCTTGCCTCCTCCTCCAGCGACGAATCTATGCCTTATATTGACACATTCGTCCATAGTATTGGGGACGTCTCTGCTCAACTTCATGTATAACTTAGTATTACGCAGCCCCCCTACAAATGACGTGATCAGAAGTCGGTCATCCGCGTCCTTGACTTGCATGGCCTCGAGATTAAACCTCTTCAAATATTCCATCACCGTCTCATCTCTTTGTCGCCTCGCGTTCATGAGTGCGTGGCACTCGAGATGAAACTTCTTGTTGACTATAAACGCATCTCGGAACTTTCGGCGAGCATGGCAAAATCGGAGATCGACCCTGGTCGTAGCCGTGAACCATTCTCTTGCTCGACCTACGAGTAAATGCGTCTCGAGCGCCCGACAGCGCATTGCATCGGGGCCCCATCCAACCTCATTTGAGACGGATACACTGGAGATGGTCTTCCGGGTCGGTGGTGCCATCATAAGGTTCTATCTTTGGTATCTTAAACCCGGCAGGTTTAGGGAAGCTCTCGATCTCCTTCGTGAAGGGAGACTCGAGCCACAACGCGACTGACTCTTTCCCAAAATTGCATTCAACTCCTCCTGGCGCTGTCATCGTCTCCTCTCTGGTGTTTTTGGTGGATCTCGCGTCTCTTCCTTTCCACCGAGCTAGATGACGCGCTTATTTCTTCCTCAGGAGTCTGTTTAGGTTTGTCCACAACTTCTTTCTGGCCGCCTTCCGCCATAGCTTCTTTTTGGGCGGCGTCTGCTTTCCTGCGCGCCGTAACTGCCTCGGCGATTATCCTGGACATTACCTCCAAGTCCGCCCACGCTTGCAACCGATCCATGGCGTCCGATATTCGGAGCAAGAGCTTGCTTTTCGGTTGGTGGGTTTCTTAAGCGTGGTTCAAAGCCGATCTTTTTCCCTTGTTTTTCGGCCGAGGATCGTCTTGAACCAGATCTAATCTTTGGGTCCTCTTCTCTTGCATATCGAGTCGGTTGGCTCGTTCATCCGAGAGCCTTGATCAACCGCTTTGGATGTGGTTTTGGATGCGATTTTCTTGGGAGGCATCGTGTTCTTGAGTATTCGATCAATAGAAGGCCCTCCTTCTAGCGCTATGACGATGACAAATTATGTCACCTTAATGATTTGAGCCCTAATTTAATCTAGTGATGAACACACAAGAGCCCTAATGCCAAAAAGAGGAATGAGGGGTGGATTTTATGTATCTTGGTGAGTCCAAGATCAGATCTTGGATTGCCTACGTATCTGTTAGGTTCCGTGAATCAAGCCTTACGTAGTTCCTGGATTGGGGTATTTATAATGACAATACTTGCCTAAACCCTAAGGTTAAGTCGAAACATGTTATTGTCATCTTTACCCTTAAATGGGCCTTTGACCCTTGCCCTAAGCTATCGTGGTGGGGGCTGACAAATGGTGTGGACCACGTCGCCTCGAGTCGATACTTCCGACTGTGGTGATCGACTCTGAGACTCGTTATCCCACACTGCTAGCTGGTGTGGACTCTGTCCTCACGGACTTGTCGTCTCACACTGCTCGGTAGTCGATAGTCGATAGTCGATCGTCGTAGCCTGGCGTTTATGAGATGGCTCTTGCCTCTAGCCTGGGCATCGACATGGATATACTGGCGTTATCTACAGTGTGATGACCAACCGATAGATGACACGTGGAGGGAGTAAAACCCTGTATCGTCAGCCTTAAAAAGAAATCCGAAACTTGCTGGTAGGTACTTCGGTCACTAAGATCAATCCAGTAGTATACAAACTCCAACTACCTCATAATTCCGGATTGCAACCCTGTATTCCACATATCTATGCTCAAGACGTACAAAGGAGCTCACATACACCCCTCAACACAACCACCTATGACATCAGAGGATGATCAACTAAGTTGAAATATACCCTAAGAAATTAAAAGCCTTTGTATCGGATTTATCAAGAAATGAACTTTTCTCACATCATAACCTAAGTTTGGGCCTAGACTTTCTGCATAGTCACATAACAATTAGTCAATTAGTTACACCACTGGTTGATGTAAGAGTGTATAAAGGGGATTCATTTGTAATAGGGAGATTATGTGAAAGTTTATCGATAAAACCATCTTCCCTTCTCCTTCCTTCTCTATTTCCAGAATTTACTTGTGAATCCCTTACATATAAAATATCTGAAGATATCAATCCAATAGGTACAAAGTAGAGTTATCATGACCACCAAAGACAAATCACCAATGCATAAATTGTAGTTGCGGAAAACACTCTCCTTTAATTAATTTAACTTTCTTTTGTTTTGTATTTTTTGTTGTAGGTAAATTAATAACACTAGTCTTTGTCCTTCAAGGTCAATTATATAAATAGAAAGAAGTTTAACACATATAAACTTCATGCATATATTATTTCGTCCTAAAATATAAATCCGGTTAGCGTTTTGAATTTGTCCCATAATATAAATCCATACAGAATACCAATGAAGCATTTATTATATTTTTCTTCATTTTATCTCTAATTTATTATACATTCAACTATTTACGACTATTACATTAATGTGATTCAAAGGGTATTCTAGACTTTTACCATTAAAACTAATGACACTTAATTATTTTCTTAATCTGTATGAAATTTTTTAAACGGATTTATATTTTAGGCCAGTAATAGACATTATATAATACGTATGGCAAATTGAATTTGTGTTTTGCGTATTTATTAATTATATTTGATTCGAAAAGCTTGATATTCTGAGGATTTGATTGTGTATTTTGTTTTTTCATTCATCCGAAAAAAAATGTGTAACAAGTTTCGTGAATTATATTTGCAAACAAAAAAGCGCCACATGGAGCAGGGAATTTCTTATGGGGTGGTGCTTGGTTATTTTGGGGTGGTGCTTGGTTATCGGTTTAGTGCTTTATTATCGAGTCTTCTGTGCATATTACCATTTAGTTTTTTTTTTTTTTTTTGGGGTGAGGCAGAGACCCCCACATTGCACACAGTTCCGCCCCTGAAAAAAGGAATAATTTTTTTTTTCTTTCCTTTTTTAAATTTAAGGATAATTTCGGTTTGCCACCTTAACTTGAGCTTGGATAACGCATCTTACTCCTATAAATTAAGAGTTAACTTTATGAAAGAAAATGCAACTCTATTTTCCTAAGCAAAAAAAATTATAAACAGAAGAAGATGAAGAAGAACACCATGAAGTTCGGTTGCTGCATTCTCATTCTTCTTATTGGTACGTTTTGTACTCATCTTTTTTTTCACATAGTAAATGCGTATGTACGGTGTGTAATATCTACGATGAAAAAATAGGAGTAAAATTATTAAGATATAAGACTTAGACATAATAAACCTGGTAAGGCAAATGAGTAGCGACCCCGGCATAGGCCCCGAAACTCTTGAGATGCAGACACTTTTTTTGGCAATGGAGGAGGAAATTTGATTGGGGTTCTCTACAGTCATTTTTTGAGACGGATTGTTTGCCTTGTGTCCAGGCATTAGTGCGGCCGACGGATGATTTGTCAGTCTTTAGTTGTTTAGCGCGTCATTGTCTTGCGCTTTTGCCATCCTTCATATCTTCGTCATTTTCTTTTGTTAAGCGCACTGTAAACTTCCCGGCGCATCTTTTGGTTAGACATGGGTTAGAACTTAGAACATACCGGTCGCATTGGTTGGAGAACTTCTCCCCCTCACGATATAATTTCTGCTGCTATTGCGGACTTGGCTTAATAAAAAGTTTTTTTACCTAAAAAAAAAAACTAAATTTTCTACCCATAATAATGATGAAAATACCTAAACAAAAATTAATATGCTAACATTTTTATCTTATGTACGACTTTCATTTTATAATATCTTTATCTTGCAATCCATATAACTTCCATTTTCTAATATCTTTGTGAAATAATCTTTTCGGACAGTAAAATGTACAGCAGACACAAGATTATTTTCAAATTTACCCTTTAAATAATCATTTATAGTGCGCATTTATTCTGATCCAGTTGTTGAAAAATTTTCTGCCTTAATATTAGTAAAAATGTATGAATTGTGCTTTCTGACAGGTATTGAGACTAGGAATCCAATTCAAATAAAATCAAAATAGTCAACCCCTTGTGTTAGAACAGCGTGTCGTGTGAAATATACTTACTTTTATAGTAACATAAAACTCGTGTAAATAGTATGTTGCTTTGAGCTTTGAACTTATGTCTTCGTTATACAGTTGGTGCTATGATACATGAAAGCACATCGATGAATGTCAAGACAAAAGGATTCCAGCTGAGCCAATATCGTGAAACGTGTAACATATCTTGTGAAGAGGACGGTAGTTGCGCGGATGAAGTAGGTTGTCCTTGCAGGCAATCTACCAATAGATGCGAGCGTCCCATACTAGACTGATCGATGCTGCAGTTTCAACGTTTGCATCATAAAATTTCTCTGATTTCCACTCTCCCACCCCAACACCCAACCCCAATACAAATAAACATTTAAGTTACAAATAAGGATCATTCCTCTTGTGAAATGTTTTGTTACTTATGATTTGTTATATACGAAAGAAATGTCGCGCTTGCGCAGAACACGACGTTTCATGAATATACGAAATTACCACATAAAGTGAACTTATATAACTCACACTGTACCTGATAAGACTCGAACCCAGAACCTCATTATTCTGGGCCTTCAACTTAACCACTTGAGCCAAGTCTCGTTGGCGACAAATGAGTAATATAGCCTAGTCATTTGCTTCTAAACCAACATACTCAATTCGTAATCATTTTATAAACATTGCAACTAAGCAACACTACAATGCAATAATACAAATGTCAAATAATCAATGTGCTTTCAAAATACCTTAAATATCAGGTTTGATGACGAAAATCTGCATATTCTGTGATGAAAAAATTCGTCACAAAAAGTCCTTTCTTTAGTAGCGCATGCAACGATCACAATACTAACAAATGTAACATAACTCAATAAGGATGCATAATTCATTTAGTGAGTTTTAAATCATCAACTCACTAAAAATGTGAAATGATAGAAGATCCACGAAGTTAAAAAGATAAACAAAAGGAAACACAAGCTCTTAGGATTTACTGGATAAAGATATAAAATCATACTTCCTCCGTTTTTTTTTTAACTGTTATATTTGGAGAAAAAATAATCGATCATGTTCATCTATAAAATGACTAACCTTAAGCTAAAAAGTGACCAGGTTCATCCAAAAAATGATAGTTATTTTTTCTTCAAATGTGACAGTTAAAAAAAACGGAGGGAGTACTTTTCAACCGTGATATATTGATTTTTATCTCAGATTATGAACCGTGACATATACTAATGTGACAAAAAGAAATATAATTCAACCACACTTAAAACTTGATATATGTTTTATGTTGTATTCACACTTAAAAAGTGAGATATATCATATGTTTCAGTCATACATAAAAATTGAGATAGTTAACATGTTTTAGACACGCTTAAAAACTGAGATGAATCAACCACGCTTAAAAAGTGAGATGTATTATAAATTAAGTCACTTTAAAATAAAAGATATATTATAAGTTTTAGTAACACTCGATACTTTACATGTTTGAATATTGGTTTAGATATCCCAAGCAAAAACAAAAGGTCGGCCCTTAGACCATGCAATATGGATCTCGATCCCCGACTGTGCACCTTACACAGCTCTCCCGCCAGTGTATCGAAACGGTATCGTTTCGATCCGAAACGACGCCGTTTTGACTGTTTTTTTTTTTAATTTTTACATCGCATCGAGACGGCGTCGTTTCGGATCAAAACGACACCGTTTCGATGCACTGGCGGGGGGCTGTGCAAGGTGCACAGTCGGGGATCGAGATCCCATGCAATATAAACCCGGTCCTAGGCCCTCTCAAAATTAGTTAATTTTAGGGTCCATACTTAATTACCTAATCCATCAAGTAATTTTTTTTGGACAGGTCCCATAATTTGGTATTTAGTCTAAATCAAATACAGGTCATTCGTCCATGATGCTCAGCCCAATATTTCGTATCTTGAAAATAATCAAATAATGCACGAAATAATATCGAAATAAGGAAAATAAATGTTAAGTGCAGATTTCTAGACTCACGAACCCGACATATGATATTCAACTCAAATGAATCATATTTATAGGCCGAAACAACTATTTTTAGCTCATAATGGATAGAGTGTTGATGCCGTAGGATAGACTATTTTAAGGTCATCAACTACCCACACTAGCCTTCTGCTCGTCCTCGAGCAGAGTATCAAGGCGGAATGTACCCCCAAGAACAATCTCCATCAACGTAACTACCACATATCAATAAAGATTTACGGCAGAAACACACATTAAGCCACAATCCATAAGCTCCTCATTATTCACTACTTATCATGCATCAATGTGTCGTGTGATGAATCAGTTGTGATAGTGCGTTCGTGAGGAGAATCAAGTTGTATTAACCCCACAATCTTAACTTACCTGCGCATACACTCGCTCATCTTGCCTTCAGACTTGGTTACACAACATGATACCTTAATTGGGCCGGGCGGACTCGGGGACTGAGTCTTGCTCTTAAGTCCTCGTTTGTTTCTTTTTATACGAGGGTCGTGCCCTTTTTACACGAGTTCGCTTCCCTTACTGCCTTTATTGCATATTTTTTTCTTTTTTTTTAAATTTGTTTTTTTTTTCTCTGGCAAATTTTCTCACTTTTTTTTTTTCTCTCTCTCACAAGCCCGTTTTGTCTCGATTCCTCTTGCGGCACTCAAGTTGCTTCCCTTGTCTTACAACAATTTGTTAAAGTATATAGACAGACAAATAATGATTCCTGGTTAAAACAACTCATCATATAATCTTAAACACTTCTCACTCAGATTATGTGTGCTCAGATATTTAGTTCAATGATAGAATAACAATTAATAAGTTACTACTTCATGCAACATACCATATGCTCATTCTTCTATACTAAATTGAATACGCTATAGCTCACTTCAAATTGAACTTGGGCTCGTTTTCTACCGATTCCTTACTCGAAAACGTGCAATAAGCAAGGTAAAAACAGTGTTAAATTTTTCAAAATTATTCCCCTTTTCGATTATCCAGTTAAGACCGCCTACCCCCCACTTATTATAGACATTGTCCCCAATGACAAATAATAATGAAAAGGACAGGTACTTAGCTCTGTAATTGGTCGGCTGAGATCCCGGAGCAGAATCATTAGCTCCTAGGTCATTCCTCTTCCAAGTTGTTACCTGCTTTCCAAAATACTTTCGAAAACTGTGAATAACATGCGAAGGGCAATAAGAAAATAATGTGGCGATAATTGTGCATACCGGAGGAATGCGCAAAAGCAGTTTAAGTCACTTTATTCCGTTATTGGCCTAAGCAAAACGCACAAACTTTTATGAGGATTTCACATGAGAATCGTGAAGGAAAAATTTCAGTTTCAATCTTTACATCATAAAAAACTTTTCATTCCCATTTCCCCACCCCAAAACCCACCCCCATCAATACAAATAAACATGTAAAATTTTTTTTTTGAACGACAAACATGTAAATTAAGTTACAAATAAGGCTCATCCCTCTTGTGAACTATTTTGTTACTTATGTTTTGTTATCTATATACACAGTTACACACTAGAAATTAAAGAAATGCCGTGCACAAACACGGCATTTAATGATATTTATCGGCTATAAAATCTGTAAAAAGTTTAATGACAGTAAATGAACAATTGGTGCGAAATTAAAATCATATTATTGACAGACGAGTAAGCCCAATCATTTGCTACTCAATTCATAATCATTTTATTAATGTGTAATTAATGGGCCGTTTCTTAAATTTAAGCCTGAAATCTAAAGTTGAAACAAGTAACTGAAAATAATTTGATAACACTTTACATCTTAAATTAAAAAATGCTTACCTTTATGCATGATAAAATCTTTAATAACAAAAACAATTTAATGATAGTAAATGAACAATTAATTGGTGTGAAGTAAAATGATAATAGCGACAAATGAGTAAGCCCAATCATTTGCATCTACACACTCAATTCATAATCATTTATTAACATTGCAACTACGCAACACTACAACCTTGGAAGGCCAATACTTTATCAAGAGCGGGTCGTGCCATCCTCTCTCAGACCGTGTTATCAATGACACCGTACTACCATATGCAAACAATACGGCTGCCTATCTCAATAACTCACGAGCTTGATAAAATAGTCCGCTAGTTTTTCTGGGGACATGATACGAACGAACGGGGATTCCATCTTGTGGCATGGCACCTTATCTGTCAACCGAAAAATAAAGGAGGCCTTGGCATCCGTAATGCACGAGACATGAACACTGCTTTCCTTGCTAAACTCGCATGGCAGATGCTGACAGAACGTGGCAAGCTTTGGGTACAACTATTGCACCAAAAATACGGATCCCCTCTTGATGCGCCAAAACCAAATTGCTCTTTCGTTTAGCGACACATCTGTTATGCGGAAAACTGCCTACGGGATGCTTTTGAGGTAAATGAAAATGGGAATATCGTTTGGAAGCCAACTACTTCAGGTAAATTTACGGTTAGCTCAACATACCATGAAATTCAAGCCTACAGCTGCGCACCATATATAACAAATGATGCTATTTGGAGCTTAATTTGGGGTATTAAGGGTCCGCTCCGAGGTAACATGTTACTCTAGTTAATTTGCCGTGATGCTCTACCTACTGCCGCCCTCATAGCAACACGGCACATAGGAGATAACAATGCTTGATTCGCCTGTGGCACTCAGCCCGAGACCACGACGCACGTGATGAGAGCACTACAAGAAAATCGAGTTTTAATGAGGGTAAATCCTCTCATTAAATGTCCATTTCCCGTCATTAAAGACTTTTAATGAAGGGAAATTTACCCTCACCACCCTTCATTGTTGCTTCTCTATGTAAAAGTAATAATGATGGTAAGTTTGTGTCATTAAAATATAGTTCATGACAGGAGTAGTACTCTCACTATAACATTTTTAACAACAGAAAATTCCATCACTATTCTACCATTCACTCCTCACTAAATCACGATTTAATGATAATTTATAGCCTCACTATAAGGTCATTTGCCCATCACAAAATCAAAATTTAATGAAAATAGTTTTCCTCATTATAGGGTCGTTTTCCCCTCATTATATACATTTTATTGATGAAATTTACCGTCATTTCTAATAATGAGCCCCTCATTAATTCTGTCCATCATTCTTCTTAAAATACATCCAATGAGAGTATTTTTCCATCATCAAACATCTTACAAATAAAAAGAGTTCTTGCCAAATAGAATATGCTACATTGACAACAGATTGAACAAATTTAAACAGAGTCCTAGCTAAACTGATATGAAATAGAGTCCTAGCTAGTCATGTAAATATATCAAACCCAATAATCATTTCTTCTTTATTAACAAGAATTTAGAACACCACCTTGCATTCCTCAATCTCTACTGTGGCAGCAGACAATGCAGTGCTATCATCAACCCATACAACGTCCTCGACGGCAAGTTCATCAAGACGTAAATAGTTGTTGGATAAAGAATGTGCCTCGGTATCTGCAAAAAAGTATCATCACGAGGGGACGTTATGAATCAGCAGAGACCACTACTTTACAAAACATGTCCTGATATTCATAACTAAGCAAATAAAATAGATGTGCAAACAATTCTTAAAATATGTATTCCTAGTTCAAAATGGCCAAGTATCAGATTACCTTTGAAATTAATAAAACCTTCAAGGCAGTAACGCGTACAGAGTTCTTCTACTTTTTCCAGGTAACCAGCTTCCATAGCATGAAGCAGACTACTTATAAAAATTCATGAATCCCAGCCTTATATTTTTCATTCAATCGATCACGCCATAAACTCATTCATTCCTTATTAGGAGTCATTTTCTTAATTAAACAACAACTTAGAAATTCGAAGGTAAATCTGCAAAACTGAAAATAAAACATTTGCAACATTATTAGTAATGCAATCTGACAAACATTGAAAAGATTTATTTTAGAATTACAACTATAAAGAAAACTACGAACACATAAAAACAAATAATAATAGAAACCAATTTGCAGTAGCATTCTCTGAAATCAATGCTTCTAGTCACCATGTCTTCAATTAGAACAAAAAATCATCTTCGAAAAAGAGTCAAACAGACATGGTATATAGGACAAGCATATAACATATATTGTTTATCCATAAACCAGCTACAAGAGCTCATGCCAATTATTACACAAAGAGCAGCTTCTTAGCAGCAAAATACATAAGATCATAGCAGCAAACCAGACTTGGAAGCAACTGAACTAAAACGGGAAGATATCATGTTTCATTTAAAACAGTGTTGTAACATTTTCCAGAGCAGCAGCAAATTTATGTAAGCATTTAGAAGTAAGTAGTTCAGTTAATAAAGCCACAAATCAACACGCTTAAAACAGAACAGAGCAAGAACAGATTCTTAAACATGGATGTTCACTTAAACAGACTGATTAGACAACATGATTCAGGTCAAAAAAATATTCTTCTAATTTCCACATACATAGACAAGCTATGTTACTCAGGTAAGTCTTCAACTTGGTAGATACAAAGGCCACTTAGTCAGGAAGGCTGCTGGATTGATTTGTAACACAAGGCAAGACACCGAATCATGCAAAGATCGGTCAGCTAGATAAAACTGGTTGAAACACAGATCTTTAAGGCATATGCACAGATAGACAAATAAAAATCAAAACCATATTGCAATCAGGAACATACCAAAGCTTAGACTAGATGCATAGCCAAATTCTAATCACGGGCAATTCAGACAAACATATTGCATATTCAGTTAGACACATAAATAGAAGTTTAGAGAATGTCAAGCTAGCTCAGATTGAACTTTAAAAATATGTTATTCAGGTGGATATAAATACTCAATAATCATGTAGATTGAACCAACAAGAATAGACTGCATAACTTCAGTCAAGTAGAAAACTAATTCATAAGCACACTAACAGGCTGTTCTCACTCTGTACACATATTATTAGACTCCTTAGCTTGATTTCACCTTAGGTAAACACAACACAACATGTATCTTAGAACGGGACTCAGAACAAAACTCAAAACAAATTTAGGTCTTGATCCAAACAAGACTCCAACAGAGATATGAATACAGATTGAGACCAGACTTGCGTGCTCACATAGTAGCATGTCACTACAAAAAACATGCCATCAACTTCTATCATGCATGTTCCTTGATCACATTAAAACATGTACTTAAACTCAGCAAACCACAGAATATGAAAGCACACATTAAGGTATGCAACAAGGCACATATAAGAGTACTCAAATCATCTTGAGGAGGGGCTGCAATACATGACATTTAATAAGCTAGCAGCAGGCTAATCAAATGCACAAGAACATACTTTAACTATGGTTAATAGACTGACACAAACACCAGATCAAGCTGTCTGAACTGAGCACATAGCAACTAAGACATGACTTGATACACTCAGTCAATAAAGTCACTCATCTGAGCAGATTGCACAAGATAGCATTTTCAGTTTAGACAAGGCAGACATGTATTGCTATTGCACCCACACTCCCACCCCACCCCCACACCCCCAACCCCACACCCCCAACCCCATGCCACCCACCCCACCCCACCCCACCCCCACCCCCCTACCCCCACCCCACCCCACCCCTGTCCGCATCCCACTCCCCATTACTATCTTGCAATTTTAATAGCAGGCAACCAAGTCCAAACACATTCTGTTCATAATGAAAATAGGCAAACAAAAGAAAAAAATTAACATAATGAAAAATCAGTCCAAAATAAGATTATATCATACAAGAAGACACAAGTAAAGGGTAGTACCATCTTTGTTTGTTATCCACTTTTCCTTAGACTGTGCATAAAATGATCTCAGTTTTCTCAACATTATAACATCACTAAAACGTTTTCTCCATTCATCAGGAAAGCCAATGCACTTGGGACAAAGTCTCTAACGAAGACCTTCAGAGATATACCACATCAGTTGCAGTTCTAATAATAGGCGTAGAATGATAGAATAAAGTCTCTGAACAGTAGAAATCAGACAAAACAAGACAACACAGCAAGGAAATAGAATATAAATCAATACTACCAATCAGAATTATGAAAGGAATTAGCAATTGTGTTTATACATACAATAGTACAACAAAAATATAATAGTAAAAAATGTGGTAAATACGCAAGCATTACATATTACGATGCAGAAGCTTACGTCATTCATCAAGTAGGATTGACACTAAAACTTATTAAGAGAATCTTATTATTCGTCATGACATTGATCACACCCAACATAATGCAATAAAGTTCACTGCGTTAAAGAGCCAAAACCATCCCATAATAATCAGGAACAGAGCAAATAACACTTGGTAACTGAACCGTTACATGTAATTTCCTATCGAGAATGGCTTGATCCCAGGTGCCAAAATGTGGCAAATAGACGAACATGTTTCTGTATGCCCCAGCATCCACTTATTATCAAATACTACGATGTAAAAGTATCAGACTCTGTTTGTCTGGACAAGAGTAAGTTCATCCCAGATCTACTGCTTTTCAGTATGAATTTAGAAATGAATAGAATGCACAAACATCATCAATTTACAGAAATCCTAGGCTATGTTCTGTGAGGTACCCATCAATGAATAAAAAGAGTGATAAAGAGCTTCACCTGATCATAGTTAAGCTTTTCATCTGAGCTATCTAACGCAGCAATAGTCCCAACAGGTTGCCCCCGAAAGTGCACCAGTGAACGCCTTAAACTGTCTCAAGCCTCAGAAATCATGGGATGCGGATCAAGCCCAAACTGTGACCTTGGAGTATTAAGGGCAGACCTCTTGGTAGGTGAAAATGCATGATCAAAATGGTCAAGGGCTCGAAAGAAATTATCCGGCCTAGATGGAGAATGTGGAGATAAACTAATAGGTCCATCAGTAAGTGACCTTTCATCCAATGATCGTTGCCTATCTATATTCAAATGTCTTGGCCTATCTAGTAACTTTGTAAAATCAAAATCTTCTAGGTCATAAATAGTACCGCCATTTGAAGAATCAACATTTTTCGCAGAACCATTCTGAAACGCATTACCTGTTTGTGCAGTCATTCTTCAATTCTGACTAAGCAATTCAACAAGAAATCAACACCATAACAGTCAGCAATTCAAGAAAGAGTAAACTGAGATAGGAAAACATTAATTTAATCATTACCTGAATCAACATAATACATGTACAAAATGAAAAAGCTCCCATGCAAGGACATGGGCAAACTTCTCAGTATCACTTGAATTAACCCTTCGAGATATCAAGTCATCGTATATCTGCATCACAACTGCTTGTGTTAAACAGGGATCTGAGGCTTAAACTACATAGTGAAAGATTGAGGACATACCATACACGGAAAACAAACTATTCGTAACACCTGCCATATTCATATAACAACCCATATAAGTAACAGAAAAAAAATGGAAGTTTAAGCAGAGACTATGACCAAATCACATGAAGGTAAGCAAGATAAATCCAGACCAATGAAGAGAATGACAAAGCGAAGAATGCGAACTTTGGTCATTTCTTGCAAGACCTATACCACAACAATGAAGACGATGAATCCTGTTTGAACCAATCTGTAAGTGTCAATTTACTCAAACAAAGAAACTCAAAACCAACAAAAACTGCAATGCGTGTTAAGTATACGTTACCTTTTAGGTATGCCCTGACATAACCTTTTTCTTTAGGACACTTATATTGAGTCACTGAATGGCATTAAATGACTACAAACACAATATTAAAGAAAATCGGTTAAAATGTTTAAAGCTATAAGTTTATTACACAAAAATACATGTACATTCATCAGAAATATATACCATATGTCCCATCATCACCCATTTCTCCAATATCCGAGCAAAGGAAGGTCCATTGGCTTCAGACAAGTGCAGTGATAGGCAACATCTGAAGATAACCAAAAAATGTATTGATTTACACAGCAATAAGTCCCAATCATGAAACAAACCATAACCAAGACTACGATCAAAAACTAAATTCCGAAGAACGTAAAAGACAAATATGTAAAAGAATTGATGTGGAATGACAAAAATTTATAAGAAGAACAACATAGCAATAAAAAAATCGATCTACATACAGGGGTTTTGAAATGTCCTTACCACACAGAGGATAAAAAACCACTATAGTTTTCAGGGAAACCACAATCATCTCCACCTTCAAAACCCCATTTTCTCCCTTTCTCCAACTTCATCAGCTTAGTTAACTCAATCGAAGCAAAACACAACCTCGATTGCTAACGCAGATGATTTGGGGGTATTGTCAACAAACTAATTAAAAGCAAAATCTAAATGATTTACAGAATATTTAGGTTTATTGAAGCAGGTTACCTGATTGGGCATAAGTCATATTAGAAAAACCGCAAAAGAGTAGTGAAAAGGAGTAGGGTTTTACCCGTTGCTCTGCGCGCCCTATTTCTCTGTGCGCCACAATTGAAGTATAAGTGAGGAAAGAAGCCCATCTGAAAGAGAAGACTTGAGAAGCATGCCGTTGATGGGTTTCTCATGGCGGCGGTGGTGGTGGACTGGCGGTGGACTGTGGCAGCAGAGATGAGAAAATGGGATGGCAGCGGTGCTTGTGTTTTGATTTGTGAAATTGGTAGGATATATCGTGGCTAAGGGTTTTTTTTTGTGTTTAAGTAAAATGTAAAATAAGTTTTAAGTTTTTATTAAGATTTATGGGATTAAATGGACAGAAATAGTGAGAGGATATGTTTTTTTAATGATTAGTGACGGGATATATCATCAATAGTGAAAGGAATTACAAGTTTCTAATAATTTGTGTGCTCTATAACTATAAAAAAAAATTTCTCTCATTAAAATACTCTTACAGTGAGAGGATTTGTCTCCTCTCGTTAAATTCTTGTGGCTACAACCCTGTTTTCTTGTAGTGGAGACTGTCCTTGGACTACTTATATGTGGAGGCAAGTCGTTCATCGCCACAACTGGACACTTTTTTTCGGTTCCCACGCGACACCGGTATGGTTGGAAGATCTGGCGAGAATAAATATGTCTGGCGTAATACTATCGACTTATGGAGGTTCCTTTTCCGAGAAATTGTGCAATACCTATGGATCGGCGCGCAATCACGAGCTTCACCAAGGTGACCGATCACGCCCCAAAGATGATTTTCATATCTGTTTATCCGCCGAAAGACGGTAACTTAGGCCAGATTTAAATGGAGTTGATCTCTACTATGTCTTCTCTTTACTAGTTGTAGCCTGCTTTTTTGTATAGTTGTTTGGAACCTTTTGTATAGCGTTGAATTTTAATAAAATATCCGGTGTAGACCAAAAACACTACAACGCAAATAATACAACATCAAATAATCTATGTGCTTTCAAAATATCTGAAATATTAGGTTGGATACAAATGAACGGGTAATAATTACAATATACTAATGAAGGTAACATAATACACTTTGTGACTCTTGAATCATCAACTCACTAAAAATGCGAGATGGTGTAGAAGATAGACTAAAAGGATAAACAAGAGCCAAACACAAGCTCTTAATGTAGGTATGTTTAAAGCTTTTATGACTTTTAGTTAAAAAATGTAAAATCCCACATCGATAAAGTAATGTCCTGTTCACCCCCATATAAGTGTGAGACATAAAGATCTTGTCAACCCGGGTTAGCCCTTTTAGACCAAGCGAGGACGGCGGTCTGGCAGTGTTGACCGACCATTTATGACTTCGTTTAAGCACTGCTGCGGCCGAAGTGCAGGAGCGTTATAAATAGTATTCGATTCCGATCATCATATACGGAACTAAGTGCCACACCCTAAGAGCGGTAGAGGCACCTCACAATCCGGCTATGGTAGGGACGAACTGGGACAAGTCTTGGTCGTTCTGGCGAGGACGCCAGTCCTTATAAAGGGGGAGAATGTAAAATCCCACATCGATAAAGTAATGTCCTGCTCACCCCATATAAGTGTGAGACATAAAGATCTTGTCAACTCGGGTCGCCCTTTTAGACCAAGCGAGGACGGCAGTCTAAGCAGTTGAACGGACCATTTATGACTCATTTAGCGCTACCAGGCCCGGAGTCTAGGGGCGTTACAAAAAAAAACAATGTGTTCTTTTGTGTTTTTGTACTTCTGAGTTGCCCAGAATCGGGGACATAAAACCATGTCTTGCGGCCGTGAATACGACAAGACCTAGAGGGGTCTGTTTCTCGAGTCTCGACAGGTTTTAATTTTCATTTATGTGTATTTTTTTTATTACATTGATATGACGTCTGACCTAGGGTGTACACGGTTCGGTTCGGTACGGTTAATGGCCTTACCGAAACCCAACCGAAATTTTCGGTTAATTAAAATTCAAAACCGAAAAACTGTTTGTTTTAGGTAACCGAATTGAACCGGACCGAAATATACAGTTTGGTTTGGTTCAGTTAACCGAAAATTGAAATAAAAATAACAATTCTTTTCGGTTATAAACGGTTCGGTTTTTATTTGAATTTTTAATTCGGTTAAGAAATTGTTCGGTCAACGGTTCTGTTTTATGTAATTTTTCATAAACGCTTATAATATTTTGGCTATGAAATCTAGTTATACAAGTTAATTATAGACATTTCGGTTACAATTTTCTATTCAATTTCGGTTAACGGTTCGGTTTTTATTCTGTTCGGTTACAGATAATCTAGAGAGTTATCCGTAACCGAACCGAAAATTTCGGTTTCTCTATAATACTAACCGAAACCAAACCGAAAATTTCGGTTTCCTCATAATACTTATCGAAACCGAACTGAAAGTAGTTATTAACCGAACCAAATTGAACCAAATGACCTTGGTTCGGTTCGGCTTTCGGATAATCCGTATCCGTGTTCACCCCTAATCTGACCTATGTGAGTTTAATAATTTATTCTAAAAGTCACATGTTGAAAACATCATTTAACCTTCAGAAAAAGAAAACATCATATAATTACTCGATATCTGAAAACGGTGTGTTTCAAATACTCCCTCGTCCCTTAATAAGTGTCATTTTTTTAGAATAAAAGTTTTCCCAAAATAAGTGCTTTTTCAGAATACCAATACATTACTTATTACACATTTTTCAAATAGTATACTCATAATCAACCATCTCATTTACTACTCATAATCTTCTACTTCTAAAGAAGAATTATATCTAAAAAAAAAAACAATTAAATAAAGGGTATATACGTCGATAATATACATCCATGCGATAATAAAACACAATACATTTATAAACTCTCTTAATATGCATGTGTGGGGAAAAAGTGACTTTTTGGGGACTAATGAGTAATTTAAAGGTGGAAATTAAAACAAATAAAAGTTGTTTTGTTTATAGACTTTTTGGTCAATATGGAATGATGGTAAAACAAATGAATAAAATGTTTAGTGATAAAATATTTGAATGTTTTAATATGGTAAAACAATGAATAAAATGTATGAATGATGGTAAAACAAATGAGTTATTATATACTATGTTCAAAAGTGTTCTCATTACACACAGGTCAGGTTAGTGATAAAATGTTTGAATGTTTTAAAAGGTAGGTGAATCTTATGTGGAGGTTCGAACCCCGTAAAAAAACGATTTCTTTCAATTCTTTGATATAATAATAGTAAGTCAATGACTCTAAATCACTAGATTACCTGATTAATATTTTCATTTCTCGTGAGACAGGAAGCGGAGACCGATTAGGTTTAACCATTTATATATGCTGAATTCTAGGCTTTAGGGATATGATTCTCCCGGGAATTATGTTTCTCATAAGGAAAAAAACTAAAAAGTTGGTCACAAAATATTGCTCCTTTGATAGTAATATTGTTCCTAGATTCCTGCATCCAAAACGGCTATATCTGGGTGCTTGTTGTTTTCTTTATTTTTTCTGTTTTCTTGATTTTGTTTGTTTAGTATGACCCATTATCCAACAATACACGTGACATTCTTGACTGCCAAAGTAAAAAATGCAGGTGGTAGTCTATTATTTACTCTCTAGTTTTACGGTAGGATTGGATTATCATATCATAATTGTTTTTTTATTTAATTTATATTATCTTAAATATGAAATATACGACCATGAGTTTTTAATTAAGGATTAATGTAATTTATTAATCACAATTCGTGACATAAACCAGAGTTACATGGGAGGGAGGGAGGGAGGGGACGGATCCTCAAACCCATTGTCTCATTAATCAACAAAATCTAAATGTGCGGTTTAAAAAGTAAGATGATATTTACCCCCTTCTGATTTTTACTACTGCCAAGAAAACCAGATATTAGAAACAACAACAATAACAACAATCAATAGATTGATTCATTAAAACCAAACTGCACAAAGACAAGACAGTATCTTCCTGGTCAGAGAAAACGAATGAAACAATAATACAAATTCAATCTTTTGAATCAGATAGGCAGTGGTGAAGGTAGTGTAGTAGGATCAGCAGATGAAGGAACTTCAGGACCGAACCGACATCCTTCGAGCATGAAAACGACGTCAGCCATTGATGGTCTTTCAAGAGGATCAGCCATTGTGCATAGCAATCCGACTTTTACACCAAGCAAGAATTCTTCCCATTCTGTAGATTCTGGATCAAGGTCTAGCAATCCAGGCTCAAGCAACTCTGTAACTTGGCCTGCTTGAAGTTGCCTTTTAACCCATTTAACAATGTCTTCTTCTTCGTCTTCATCGAACATCAGCGGTTTTCTTCCTGTAAGCATCTCTAATAGTACAATCCCGTAACTGTATACATCAGATTCTCTTGTGGGCTGCCCTGTTAATTTCACTTCAGGGGCAGCATAGCCTAATGTTCCAATAGACGACATGGATGATGTTGATGCTCCTGCAGGTGTTGCAACGGCTAGCTTTTCTAACCCGAAGTCGGATATATGTGGCTCGAAATCAGCATCAAACAAGACATTTTTAGGGTTCAAATCTCCATGGACAATGGAGGATGAATGTATAAAAGATAATCCCCGAGCAATGCCGAGTGCAATGAGGTGTCTCATTGGCCAATTTAGTACATGTCCTTCTTGATGTACAGCTTCTTGAAGGAGTGTGGCTAAGTTCCCATTAGGCATGTAATCGTAGACAAGAAATCGAACTTCCGGGGGAGGGCCCGCGTAGTATCCACGTAAAACGGTTAGATTCCTATGCTTGATCTTGCCAAGAGCTTCTACTTCCTTGTGGAATGTGTTCTCAGGGATCGATGTATCAGGAAGCCGGTGGATAGCAAGCACCATTCCATCAGTATATGTAGCTTTGAAAAGCAGTCCATATTTTCCCCTAGTTATTACATTCTCTTCATCAAACTGCCTTGTAGCATCTGTTGTTTCAGTGTATGTGATCTTGTTATTGAACAAAATTAGTTTTGCTCCACTTCCTCTGCCTCCTTCGGATTTCGGACTCGGCTTTCTCTCTCCTACTTCTTTTGATCTTAGCTTCTTTCTATACCATAAGAAAGAATACAGATATATGCAGCAACAGCAAGCAAGAACTAACACCCCAGCTACTGCAAGAAATATGAACAGCAGTAGTTTTTTCTTTTTTGGCCTGTGCTTTTTCTTGCATTCTGTTTTCAGTGGGTCACCGCATAAATTTGCGTTCATTGCAAACGCAGAAGCATCAGGAAACCGCGAAGCTAAAGAATTTGGGATCTTTCCATCAAGACTATTATGAGAAAGATTCAAGTGCTTCAACCCAGAAATCCGGGAAAGACTATCCGGAATCTCACCAGTTAAATGGTTAGAAGATAAATCTAGCACTGCTAAATTGGTTAACTTTGAAATAGAATGTGGTATTTGGCCTGAGAGGTTATTGGAATCAAGTAACAACACTGTAAGGCTTGAACACTTAGAAATATCAGGTGGGATTTCACCTGTCAGAACATTATTTCCTAAATCTAACTTCTTCAAATCAGATAAAAGACCCAAAGACACTGGCATTTGCCCCCTTAAATGATTCCCTCTAAGTTCAAGAACTTCAAGATTAGTACAATTGCCCAACTCAGACGGAACGGTGCCGATAATGCGATTGTTAGAAAGAGACAATTCAATTAGTGATGCAAGAAATCCATACGTTGCTGGAATCTCACCAGAAAATGCATTGGATGAAAGATTCAGATATTGTAAGCTTGATAAACTGCTAAAACCTTCAGGAACATCTCCAGATAACATATTTTCTTCCAAATCCACAACTTGCAAACTAGGCAGTCCAAAAAAATACAGAGGCAATTCCCCTGAAAGATTCTGCTTGCTCAAATCTAAAGTTGTTAGCCTCAACATACTTCCTATGCTCTCTGGGAAACTTCCTGTGAATCCACAACTACTCATATTTAGAACCACAAGCTCCTTCAACTCACCAATTTTTACAGGAATTTCGCCTGAAAATTTGTTAAAACTCAAGTTCAAACTGCTCAAATTACTAAGCCCCATTAGTTCCAAAGGTAAAATTCCACTTAGATTGTTACTACTCAAATCTAAGGAGTTGAGTGTGTAGATTGTGCCAATACTAGCAGGAATTGAACCTGTAAATCTGTTCCTTCCTAAAGATAACACTCTCATGGCTTTAAATCCCACCAAAAATTCCGGAATCGAGCCTGAGAATCCATTCCCTCCCAAATCAAGAACTTGAAGCATTCTACTTTTTGAAATACTGTTTGGGATTCCACCAGATAACAAATTATTGGCAACTCTAAACTCCTCTAGATATATAAGATTTCCCAAATTAGAAGGCAAAAATCCGGATATATGATTATCTGAAAGATCCAATATCTTCAATGTAGGGACATTCATAATCCAGTCAGGGAACACACCATTTATCTGATTCCCGTGAATATCCAGTACTTCAATGGCACATGTTGCATTTAAATTCTCTAAGCCCGTGAACATATTATTACTCAGGTCAATGATTCTGCTAGTAGAAGCATTTCTGGACGAATTATTGCAAAAAATGGAGACAGGGATTTCACCAGAAAGCTGATTATTCTTTAGAGAAACAACTTGAAGGTTTGCCAGTGACCCCATCGTCGCCGGAATAAGTCCCTGCAGATAATTGTCTCCGGCACTGAGGTGGATTAAGCTCGAGCAGTTAGAGATTGCCGAAGGGATAGTACCGTACAATCGGTTAGAATCAAGCCATAAAAATTCGAGCAACTGGAGCTGGCCTATTGTTGCCGGAATTTGGCCGGTAATATGATTGAACGAAAAGTTAATAAGCCGGAGCACAGAGAAGGCGGAGAAATTCGACGGCATGTTTCCGGAGAAGGAATTGGATGAAATGTCGAGCACTTTCAGACCCAAAGGAAGGTAAGATGAAAATTCACCGGTGAGGAAGTTGTGTGCAACGTTAAGAACTTGCAAGTTTGTGAGATTAACAAACGCCGGCGGAAACCCACCGGTGAGAGAGTTGTAATGAAGGTAAACAGCTCGAATCAGAACACACCGAGCCAAACCTTCCGGAATGGAGCCATTAAAGTTATTAGAATGTAAACTTAACCGCCGGAGCTGCCGTAAATTCCCAAGCTGTCCACTAAGCTGTCCCGTTAGATGAAACCGAGGGAGGCGGAGTTCACGAACATAGTCCTGAAAACATGAAACGCCACGCCAGTCACAAGGTGCAAAAGGAGTTGAAGCATCCCAGCCGTCCATAACGCCAAGTGGATCATCAAGATTAGCTTTAAACGACAATAACGCATGTATCTCCTCAGTGGCATTATCTCGAACACCATAAGTAACGGTTAAAGAAATGAAGAAACTGACGCATATTATCAACACCACCACCGCCGCCGCCGTGGTGTGGCGGAGGAAAGTAACCGTTGACATGAAAACAAGAAACAACAACACTTTGATTGATTATCAGGGACGTTGAAGGTGGTGGAGTTTTATGGTGTGGAAATGTGTATGGTAGCAGAGAGCGTCTCTCCTCTGCCACCTGTTGGGAAACAGTTGATTTTTTTAGCTATGGCAAAGCCATATGTTGCGGTTCAGTGGTCAGAGCCACCACCCAATAAAACCAAGAACTAGTTTTTGGTGAAACTTAAATGGTGATAATATATACTAGTACTATAAACCATATAAAAACAAAACTCCAATTAATTATATTATGATAATGGTTTTGCTAGCATTTAATTTATTAAAGTGTTTCATATTAATGAGTAACACCATAACCATCCATGGTTAATAAAATACATTAAATATATGTGAATAAATTTAGTCCAATGCTTACTTTCGTTAAAATTTTAAAGGAGTAATGATAATATGTTGAGTATATGTGAATAAATTTATGTTGTTTAATTATTTTAAAGATGACACATCATCTAAATGAGGTTTCATCTGAAATTAATTCTAATTCAATCAAAATGTCTAGGGTTGTAGATTGAAATGAGGTAAACTTCAACTTGTCACAATTTGTGTTTTCCCCTCGTGTTTATCCGGCCGTTAGTTTATACAAGCCCCTCCCCCCTCTCATTATTGATGTTGCATCAGTTTGTATAAATCTGTACTAATGTCAACTGAAGTGTATCACTTACAAAACATGGTATAAGGCTTAACTGATTGTATGCAGGTATTATAAAAGTATTAAAGATCATTAAAACAGGGTACGACCAAAGATCAAACACAAATTAAAATTAATTAGCAAAGATATGATCAAACTAGAATCCTGATTTAATCCATTCAAAACAAATCATGATTTAATTAATACGGAACATTGTTCACTGATCTGGTTCATCTAAGCTTCAGTTGATGCAATTTTGATAGAGTTTGTTACATTAATCCATGTT
The DNA here is from genome assembly GCA_026214975.1 of Gentiana macrophylla. Classification (NCBI taxonomy): domain Eukaryota; kingdom Viridiplantae; phylum Streptophyta; class Magnoliopsida; order Gentianales; family Gentianaceae; genus Gentiana; species Gentiana macrophylla. The sequence goes on along the minus strand of CM047812.1, from coordinate 107,858,002 downwards.
TAAATACATGATTAAAGTAGCTAGCATTGATACATGGAGAGCCAAAAATAAAAAGTCACAAAATCATAGTGAAAATCAAAAAATAATAGAGGAAAATTGTTGTTATTTGAATACGTGTCAATTTTACAATATGGGGCGGATCCACCCCAATGGTAGTGGGCATTCGTCCCCCTCCCTCCTCGAATTCGAAAAATACATTATTATATATGTATGTTGTATATTTTTTTTTTACCCCCTTAAAAATTTACACTCGTTCTTAGTATCGCCCCTCTCATCCGAGATCCTGCGTCCGCCCTGATCGTACCTCATTATAGTTGTTGATGTTTGTGGATGTGCTTTTCGAGAGAATTATTTTCGAAGCAAATGTTAGAACGTTGACGTCAATTTTGGTGAAAGCATAAACCCTATTTCCACAATGTAATTACAATTTTCAATGAAAAGATACTGAAATTTGGCTAGTTATGTGAATTATTATCAAATATACGTTTATTTTCTTTACTATAAACTAGTTTTTATATTCCGATGGTTCATTTTCTCTGTGATTTAAAAACAAATTATGAACATAACAACTACAATATGAAGAGTACTATGCATGTAAATAATATTTATTGTGCATATGGTAGGAAGAATTATCATGTTTTCGCTTGAAAATCGCGGTTAAAATCATGCGATTTCAATGGAGATTTTTTAGATAAAATTGTTCATGGAAAGAGAGAACACCATGGCCGGCCCTATCTTTAAGCGCCATCGGCATCTGGCCTTAAGCCTTCAACTGTCGCGTGTCCAACTATATACGTGTTCGTTAAAAGAAAAAAATCGCAGTAGATTTAATCCGTCGATCCAACCTAATATAATATGTTAATTTTCTTTTTTGATAAAGGCCCAATTTTTTTTTACTCCAATCGATAAAGGTTCCAATAAAAAAATTTACTTGGCCAAAAAAAAAATAGACATATAAACAAGTTTTATTAAATTTTTTGCATTTACGGATGTTAAAAACGCGATAAGTGTTGGAAAAAATGTAGTACTTAGAATTTGACAGAGAATTAAAAACTCCAAGGCACATTAATAACGTTGTCTTTTAAGAGATGTTTGCTCCACACGATTTGTCACTAAGGGATCAAATGAAAATCTCTTTCGAATCACATGATGGGGTTTGATTCAAATAAAGACTTGTTTGAATCAAACCGAGCGACAATCAAAGTTTTTCTCGATGATGTTGTCAAACTTATGAATTTTTGTCTCAGATACTTATGTCTTTTATAGGTTGCAAAGTGCTTATAAACGAATGGAGGTCTCTCTTGCATGAAAGCGGTAGGGTTGTCATCGTTCACCGGATGAAAGCGTGCAACCCTTACACGAAAAGCGGTAAGTACATATCGGTTCGAAAATGCATGTATCTGAAAATGCATATCCTTCATGAATCACGCATGCATTGGTTTAGGTTTGAGGCGTTGCTTCAACTCCCACGAGTTAGCGCCGCCGCCATCGATCCTGCGAAGGGGGACGGACGCCCCTTGATTTACCGCGACCGACCGGGCGGTGTCGAACCCCGCTTTGCTATAATAACATTAATTCGTCACGGCAACAACACGTATGCAAACGATAACCAAAATATTTATGTATGAAAAATATCTAACAATAAGTATGTTTTAAAAAAAAAAAAAAGCAACTAAATGCCTAATCGGCGACTTTGCCTTGCGAATAAAATGAGGTCGGCCTTATAGAACACCGCCTCATAAGTCATAACTTGGGTCTAGCCGTTAGTATGGGTTCTAGGCCGTGTATTAATGCACAATGAATTCAGTAATTAGTTAGATTAATCGTACTCGTTTAACTTGAAATGTTCGTGGAAAGAGTGAAATTCTTGTATATAAAAAGTAGATGTTTACTATGGACAATTTAGAAATTATGCTTGTCCTTTCTTATATGGGTATTAGTTTATGGAGAAAAACATCTTCAGGTCTTCTCCTAAGACACTCTTAGCTCTAAAAATAATCACTTCCTTTTGACCATTTGGCTCCAAAAAAGCGCTTGCATGCAAAAATATATATTATTACCTTTAACTCTTTATATATATATATATATATATATATATATATATATATATTTATTGGCAGACAATAAAAAATAGAATAGAAGACTATGTCAAGCCAACAACAATCCTTTTTCTTAATTCTTTTTTAGGGGTAAGAAATACTGGATCCATATTGTTTTACTATGATTTTTGCATTTGTATTCTCTCTGTTTCATCTAAACATTTTCTGACCTTTTCATATCTTTTTGCCACGAATCAAATATTTATTGTCAAAATCATGCTATACCTTCGTATATAGTTAGGAGAAAATTATTATACAAAGGTGAGTGAGTGATACCAAATGAATGGATAACATGTATTTTTACACAAATCTCTAATAAAAATCTGTAGGGGTGAATTAGGCATATATCGCCTCTCCATTTGATATCACCGACCAATCACGTTTGTAATAACTTTTCATTATAAACAAGTTGATTAATTAAAATACTCCTTAAATAGTTATAATATGTTGTTTGGAGTATTCATTCCTTATTTCTACCAAAACGATATTACCAGGGCTGGCCCAATAAGGAACCGGAGGAAGCGTGGGCTTAAGCGTAATCCCGGAGCCCCGAAATAGGTGTTTTACTGAACGAAGCAAATAATAAATGTTCGAATATTTTCGAGTTACCTATTATAGTCCAATCGGTTATGATATTTGGCTCTTTCTTGAAAGACTCGAGTTCAAGTCCCACCAAGAGTAGATTTTTTTTTGACTCATTTAAATCACAGGACCTTTTTTTTGTCCCGGCATTAGCATTTTTTTTTACTACTTTAAATCACTTTGGGTTTTTTTTGTTTTCTATTATTTCAGTTAATTTATTGACTCATTTAAACCACTTTGAGTCTTTTGAACCCTGATATATTAGCACCCTCCAATATATAGGTGGTTTCTATCGGCACCACATAATTACTACTCACACCGTTATTTTATTTTGTTTTTATTATTCCAGCCATATATATGAACATCGTACTAAAAGACCTAAATATTCTCCAAAAGAGATTTTTAATTTTACTACTTTATATGTGTGTTTTGAGGCTATCAACGAATTGAATTTGTATCTGCGAATGTTAAAATCGTGATATTAAAGTAATATTTTGTAAATATTTTTTTTCAAAAAAAAAAAAAAAAAAAACTTCAATTAAAAACGCAAATTCGACGATTTACTGAGAAGCGCCAAAATTTCCAGGATCGGCCATGGATATTACCATTTATAATGGAAATAATCCATATATAAAACTAATGGGACTCGAACTCAGAATCTTTTGGTCATTTTGCCTCGTACCATCATTTGTGTATACCTTATTGGCTTTGGAGTAAGCATTCCGAATGCTCTAAATTAGTTCAAGGGTCGATGTGAGGAAAAATAGTTCATTGCCCTCAAGAACATAGCTCAATGATTAAAGTGCGTGCGGATGTTGTGGCAACATATCATACCTTGATCGAGTTAGATTTTAAAGACTCGATTCTATAAACATACAAACGACTGCCCTTCGCACACTAATATAAGACATATTCATATTGATTAATTTACATCATTCTCGAAATTCGAGAGGTATAACCCTTAGATGCCTTTGGATTGGAGATCAAAATGTTGTTTTGAGTGTGGGGGTGAGGGTGGGGGTGGGGGTGGGGATAGTGTTACAATTCATGATCGACTTTACAAGGGCTTGGGAAACGGCGTGAATCATTAAACTCAAGCAACAGTGGTTCAACATGACTGTCCAAAAAGAGTTGAGAAAGTGATAGGATTAAATCTTGATGTCCTTTACTGCCTCACTCTTTTGACCTGATTTGTCTTTATTGTTCCAATATATAAATACTACTTCCATTTATTAAATATATATATTCAATCCCCCGGTCCCTACATTAAATTCAATGCTTCCACAAAAATAGTCTCAAGAATTAGATTTCACATAACAGAACTGAACACACATGCATGCAGCTAAAAGGGAGAACAAACAATAAATGTTAATGCCACATCCATAATTATAATAATGAATTATCTCAAAGTGTTTTGAATGATATATATAATAAATAAATGTGGTTGTGATGCTTTACTATGATTCGTTATATTTTTGCTATGTTATGTCTGCGTTGTTTGTTATGATTTACTTTGTTTTGATTTTTTCTTTCTATGTTTTATGACACCATCACAATACTATGTTACACCTTGTTATTCTTGTGTTGTGATGCTTGTTGTAACATTCCGTTCGTTATGACGGTAGTAGGACTCTAATGAAAACACAACGAAACCGTTTAATTAAACAAACTAAAAATTAACTAAAACGCTAATGCCGCAATGAAATGATAGAATGAGCGTATCAAGTCATCTCAAAGAATCACGAGGAGTACATAGCAACAAAAACAACAAAAAAAAAACGCCGCTATGTATTGTTATGTTTTGTTATATATCATATTGTTTATTAATTATATATGCTTTGCTATTCTTTGATATTACTTCGTGACACTCTTACAATGCCATCTTCAGTCTACTTATGTTCGTTATGTCATTCGTTGTAACGTTTCACTCTGCGAGAATAAATATATCGACCCAAAATCAATAAATATGATGATTTTGCACATATAATTATAACACTCTTATGACACGACCGTTATGATAATAGTATTTTCAATTGGTAAATCTTCAGAGCGATGAAAATACATCCGATTGAATATATGGTTGAGCCAAAGCAAAGTGTTTTGTGCTTTATATATACTATAATTAATGTAAGTAAATTGTGCTCTTTAATTAGGGCTAACAAATTAAACTTAAAATCGATCTTTGAGTAAATGAACTTACATCTTCATTAGTTTAAGTTATGCTGCTCTTCAAGACATATTTACTTCTTTTTTTAGAAAGACATATTTACTTGTACTAAGTACTTGCCTCTTAGCTTAAATTGTATAGTTAAGCACTAATACTTTTATTTGAAAAGACAAGGCAGCAGGATAATTTCTATAACTGAACAACCCCGTGACAAATATATACAGCACTAGTACAGGAAATTGTATTCGTTTTTAACACTGTGATCAACAGATACAGATGAGATGAAATTGTTTGAACCATAGGCCCTCCTCTTTTTTATTTTATTTTATTGGCATTTTGTTGTTGTTGTTGGATTCAAAATTTTGACGCATTCTGGAAATGAAAAAAAAAAATCTAATTAAATTCATTTTTTTAACACTAATTAAATTCAATTGAAACACGATATCTGTTACTAAATACATTAAAAATAAATCTATAAATAATGTAGGCCATAAAAAACACATATATAAAATACATATTGAATTTTAATAAAATGTGAATAACTATTTTCATTAAAGACAACTCACGTAAGAATTTTAATTAATTGCTTTCCTAAAATTAAAAAAAAATAAAAGAATTACAATTAATTGCAATTCATGCGTACGTGCATGCAACTGTGAATTGAGCACACGCCCTTCCCGCCAAGTTTAAGTCAAAGAGTTTGACCATTTGCGTTTCAGGAACTTGAATCAAATATAAAATCAATCAAATATATTGTAAACATTATTTCTTTTTTAAAAGTCCCGAAAGCTATCATCATCAATATTTATTTATAATAAAGTATTATTTAAATCGAACTTCTACCATGTTTAGAGAGAGAAAAAAAAATTAAGCTGGTATTGTGATGAAAACATAAAATTGATGAAACTCTATAGAATACTTAGAAAAGATGAAGAAAGATTTAAAATGAATGAAAGCGGAAAAAGAGAGAAAACTTGGAAACTTCCATTGATTGATTAATTGTACAACTTACATTCTCATACGTACATTGAATTCAGTTTTTATAACGAACATCTAACCGACTAACTTCCTAACTAACAGTCGGTTACAACAGAATTTGGCTCATCCACTTGTAACCGCATTTTCATCTTAAGTGTTCGACATAATGCCTCATGATCGTGAGTCTGTTGATGTCTTCATGCTTCAAAGAGAGTATGCATCACAGAGAGTCTGACTTCTTGATGTCTTCAATTGTCTTCTTTTATTTGCAATCAGCTTGCTTCTGATCTATAGCTGCAACATCTCCCCTCAAGCTGTACTTTGAGACAAAGTACAACTTGCAATCTGCTTGCTTTCTGATCCTATAGCTGCAAATATGTTCTTTAATGGTAATATGGGAATCAATCTACAGAAAGTTGATTTCTCTACAGGTTTAGTCAGAATATCAGCAAAGTTGTCTTCAGTTTTTACAGGCAGTGGAACCAGAACCTTTTGTTGGTATTTTTCCCTTACAAAATGACAATCAAACTCTATGTGTTTTGTGCGTTCATGGAAGATTGGGTTTTCCACAATATATGTTGCACTTTGTTGTCACAAAACAACGGGACAACCTGATTGTGTTGTATTTGAAATCATAGAAGATATATGAGCCATTGAATTTCACAACCTGTGAGAGTCATGACTCTGTACTCAGCTTCTGAACTACTTCTGCTCACTGTTGTATGTTTCTTGCTTTTCCAGGAAATTAGAGAATCCCATAGGAAGATAGTATAACCAGTGATAGATCTTCTTGTTGTTGTACAACCTGCCCAATCAGAGGCACTAAAGGCCTTTAGGACAAGACTACCTGTGGATGGAAAGAATAATCTTTTGCCTGGTTCTGCTTTTAGGAATCTAAGAAGCTTGTGAGCAGCATTCAAGTGATTTTCTGTGGGAGAATCTAGGAATTGACTAAGTTGTTGCATACAAAAAGCTATGTCTGGCCTGGTGTTGCTGAGGTAGATCAATTTGCCTACCAAACTTATATAGTATTTGTTGTCTTGTAATGAGGAAGAGTCTTTTGGTTCTATTTGACCTTTGGATCCATGGGAACATTGGAGGGTTTAGCACCTAGATAACCATATTCTTGTAGAAGATCTAAACAATACTTTATTTGGTTCACCAATATGCATGTTTCTAATCTTGCAACTTCATGTCCCAGAAAGTATTTTAGTTGACCAAGATCTTTTATAGTAAAAGTTGTATGTTGTAGGTCTTTGAGATTCTGGATTTCTTGCAAGTTGGTACTGCCTACCACAATGTCATCTACATGCACAAGGAATGCAATGAATGTAGAACCCGTTCCTCTAGTGAAAAGACAATGATCATGCTTAGATTAAGTATCGCCAGCTTTAAGAAAAGCATCAGTCAGTTTGGCATTCCACTGTCTACTGGCTTGCCTTAAACCATATAGTAATTTGGTTAACTTGCAAACTTGTGTATTATCTTTAAAAAGTAGGCCTGGTGGGGGGGTCTCATATACACTTCTTCATCTTCCTTTTCATTGATAACACCATTGAAATTGCACACTTCCAACAATGATAGTTCTCCGCTCCTTTGAGAACCGGCTGAACAATGGCGGGTGAAGGATTCTCTCCTGGATGAATCATGTAGGGATTGACTACTCCTGCAGCGATTTCTTCTGCCATAGCTCAAGAATTTGTAGAGACGAACAAGAACGTCAAATAGAAGGAAAAAGAAGAAATAATGACAATTGTAGCTCCACACTACAAGAATCAACGTAATTATACTGTAAATCGTAGAAAGAACTAATAGAACGCGCAACAAACGTGCTCCGATACCATGATGAAAACATAAAATTGATGAAACTCCATAGAATACTTGGAGAAGATGAAGAAAGATTCAAAATGAATGATGACGATACCGGGTTTCACTTCCTCCACGTGTCGTCTATCGATTGGTCATAAAACAATATCATGGATAAAACACCAAGGTAACCATGTCGATGCCCAGGCTCGAGGCTAAGGCCATCTAGTGGAAGCCAAGCTACGACGATCGACTATCGAGAAATGTGAGACGACAAGTCCATAAGGACAGAGTCCACGCCAACTAGCAGTGTAGGACAACGAGTCTAGAGTCGATCACCGCAGGTCGGAAGTATCGACTCGAGGGCGAAGTCCGCGCACCACCGGTATCCAAGCCCATTAATAGCGATAGCTTGGGCAAGGGTTTAAGGCCCATATAAGGGTAAGTTTGACAATAATACAAGCCGACTTAACCTTAGGGTTTGTGCAAGTATTGTCATTATAAATACCCCAATCCAGAACTACGTAAGGCTTGATTCTGGAATATAACATGATACGTAGGCAATCTAAGATCTGATCTTGGACTTCGGCCATAAAAACACAAAACCCACCACCACGTTCTTTTGGGCATTAGGGTTCTTGAGTGTTCTTCATTAGATTCATATTGAGGCCCGGATTATTAAGGTGACATAATTTGTCATCGTCAAATGAAATCGGGAAAAGAGAGAAAACTTGGAAACTTTCATTGATTGATTAATTGTAGAACTTACATTCTCATACATTGAATTCAAAATATATAATGAACATCTAACCGACTAACTTCCTAACTAACGATTGCATACAAATGTAATTTGGCCCATCCACTTGTAACCGCATTTTCATCATAAGTGTTCGACATAATGCCTATGAGATCAAGACTCATTGATGTCTTCATCTTTCAAAAAAGTATGCATCAGTGAGTGCGCACTACGATGTCTTCTGTTGTCTTCTTTTATTTGCAATCTGCTTGCTTCTGATCTATAGCTGCAACATATTGTGTGTGTCTATAGCTATCAAAGTATTTTTAATCAACAACATGGTCAAGCCATTAAAAAAAATTAACACTAATGACCGGAGATAATTTTTAATCAACTCGAACTTATTTTTGAATAGCTTCGCTACCTGAGCCGAACGAGACTAAGATTGTCAAAAACTATCTAAAATAAATCCACAAATTCTGAAAACATCCAAAATGAACGTAAATAATATTGTCTTTTCCGTTCACCCAAATGTCACAACAGGATAGTATTAAAAAAAAATTCAAGAAGTATTCAAGTTTATTTAATTCGAACGGCGATTTGTTATATCAAATAAGATACACTAAAACAATTGGCCGATGAAGCTTTTTTGATTAATTTTCGATCTTGTTTGCAATATGAGGATTTTTATAGGCAAAACATGTCATGTCCGAAAAAAGTTATTCTTCCCGAAATGTTGCAGAAAGTAGTTGTCGGAGGATTGATTTGAGACATGAATTTCTTTATGTTACACATCAAGATTACACCTGGCTTGTGTTTTTCCTAGGCTCTTTAGAGTTGCGCATCACAAAGAGATTAAGGTGTGTGATTCGGGTTGAGTAGTGGAAGGAGGATGGGTGTGGAAGGTATAGCTTGGAGGAGGGAGTTTAGGGGCGGGGAGGAGTTGGACTTTGATGCTTTTTGCTCACTTTTATCAGGTGCTTTCTTGCAAGATGGAGTCCGCGAAACTTTATGTTGGTCCCTATCTGAAAAAGGCATATTCTCCACTACTGTGTTGAAGACCTTATTACTTGCTACTGGAGTCTACGTTGGAAATCACAACTGACATTTTAGCGAAGAAGTGGAGTAAGTTCTTACCCTCAAAATTAAACATTTTTTATTGGAAAGCTTCAAATCAAAGACTACCAACCAAAGTTAATAACTGCAAACGTGGAATGGTGATAGGTGGTACCCGGTGTTCATTTTGTAATGTGTGGGATGATGTAGAAGAGTATATCTTCTTGACATGTTCTTTCTCACTTCTAATATGGGAAAACATATTCATATGGTATCATATATCCTCAGCTTCACTCTGTCGTGGAGGTCTTTTTGTACGTTCATTCCTTCTGTCATCAAGTCAAAAAAGAAAACATGGTTTTGGAAGGCTCTTAAGCAAGTTGTTCTTTGGTGCATATGGCGTAGGAGGAATGACATTGTTTTCAATGGGAAGTCGGTTGATCCGGATAAAACTTTCAAAGACATCTAGGTCATTAGCTTCATTGGATTAAATGGAGGAATACCCATGTCAATGGTGCTTGGAGTGAGTGCATTGTTGACCTGATTAATGCTATTTCCCTAAACTATGATTATCTTATTTGGTTCTTTAATTTAGTCATGGTCTCGTTGCTACCGTGTTTTTGCTTTTTATGCTCCTTGCTACTATAGTCTCTTGAGTTATATACTATTAAATTGTATCTATGTAATTTGTTCTGCTTCTAACTGACTTATGTAAATATAAACTCATCTTTGCTGTTAAAAAAAAAAGATTACAAACAAACTCAGGAAAACTAGAAACAAGAAGAAGAACTTTTATTCAGGAGAAAATGTTGTACAATTTTGAGTTTGAGAACTAGTTGTGCAGTTGCGGTACTTTGAAACTTGATGCGGTACTTGAACTTGACACTTGACATATCATAACAAGACAAAATAAAAGAATTCGGGGAATGTTTGATGTGGAGGTCGATGAAGCTTTAGCAATATACCACGTCATTATATCTTACGTGAGTATGCTTTCGAGTAATCTTTGAAGTGATCCTCTCTCTGTTTATTAGCGTCTTTTTGCAAGTGCCAAGGACCTTTCTCACGTGAGAATGATTATCAAAGACTGGCGCATTATGCTGCTTGCTCTTTATTTTATTTTTTTGGTTAATTATTAATTCTTTCATGAAAAGAGTGGAATATTTGTTCATGCCCATCTCCTAGCTAGAGAATCTCTTAATCTTGTTGGAACGCGGAATGAAGTGCCTTTTTACCCCCCCCCCCCCCAAAAAAAATGTTTCCCTTGCTCTTTTCGTTGATGACGAAGAATAAAAGCTCATTTTCCCTTTAGGAAGTAAATAGCACGAATGAATGCTTGTGACACAAAAAAGTAGTCACAACACGTGAAACACGCACACTTTTGAGTTTTGATTTTTGAATCTAGAACTTCAGCATTGTGACGTTTGTTTAGTCATAATGGGTTTAATAATTAGATATGCTCTTTTTTTTTCGCATGACCTAAAATGGTTAATTAATTTATGTGTTATTTGTTTATAAGGACGTGTTTTGGAACTTAATTAGGCACTTAGGACGTCCAAAAAAAATCATTAGTTATAAGGACAGATTTATTTTATTTTTCCTAAATTACCCCCTTCTCCCAGTTTTGCCTTCTCCGTTCACTCAAAAAGCCATATTTTGCAAATCTATTATCCTCTTCAATGTCGGCTATGCACAGACCACATGGAAATTCTGCATTGGAACATGAAGACATGACTGTATTTCTTCACAATCTCTTGGAATGTTCTTCAGCAGCTAGCGGTGGCTACCGGTGGTGGTAACTCGGCGGTTGTGGACTACCGAGGTTCTGGCTTGGATCCTGCTTATTTTTTTGAGAACGAAGCAACGGGGAGAGTCAAGAAGGCATTTTCATCAGCCCTCAGTGGGGATTGTGATGCAGTCACCTCTTCAGTTTCATTTTGGTTTTTTCATTTATTATTTTGCATAAAATTGTTGGAATATATCTGATCTCGCTGCATTTCAATAGCGTGATCAGGGATTGAAATGGGCTTATGTTCCTCGTGTCAATTTGCGACATTCGGATTCTTTAGGTGAATTTAAGGTTCTTAATTTTGTCGTAATCTGAATTGGGTTTCTTTGCATCATAAATTATTTTAGGGATTCGAATGAGCTAAGAATCTTTTTGTTAATTTACCAAATTTATTACTTTTAAGCTGAAAAGATCAGATTTTTATCAATACTGCAGCCATTTCTTATCTTTCATTATCTATTTTAAGGGATTTGCATAGTTTGACTTGTTAGTTGTTGATCATTTGGTGGTGGGTGAATGCAGAGATGGCTGGAACTTCATCATCATCGTCTGTGCTTCCAGTGGAGCAGGTGGTGGATACCATCATAAATTGATGGAGCAAGTTGAGTGGATACCATTATCAATTGGAAAGCTATTTGACTTGATGTCACTGCATATTAATGAAGTGACATTGATGTCACTGCATACAATTTGAGAAGCACTTTGGATGGGTTGTTGTGATTCCTGCTAATTTCTCCTTGTTCTGATCACCTTCAGTCTTGTCTAAATCTGCTCTGTTTTTAAACATTAGTTGTTAGTTAAAAAATGTTTGGGCTTATGTTATTATGCTTACATTTCTTGATCCTGCAAAAAATACGATCCTTGCAGGTAATTCTGTCATTATGGATCGTCGCTGTAGTGGGCAGTTGGTTTGAGTTCTTGACGCTATTATATATATATGAGTTTCTTGCGAATTTCTGTTTTACTTCTAATCCAAATCAGATTATGAGCTGAATATAGTCCTCTGTTACGAAAAATGGTTGATTTTAATATTTGTACCTTTGACAGCGTTTGTGATCCTATTTACACTACCTCTGTTAATGTTTATATGGATTAGTGGATACATGAGAATTAATAAAAAGGGTTTTACCAAAAGAGTAGTAATAAATACAACTTTTTATTAATATATATTGTCATAACCATAATATAATTGCCACTGAACTTTTTATAAATATTGTCATACATAATAAGAACAGCATCTGTGTTGGCTTCTTCCTTTGAGTTAACTTCTGAAGATTGCTCAGTTGCCATTTATGAGATTTGAATGAAGAAGTTTGAATTTAGAGCTCTCACGATACCATGTAAATTTCGAGTTTGAGAGTTTTGTTCCTTGTACTAATAATGTAATAATGATCAATTTTTACCTTTAACCAAAAAAGATAGAAGGATCTGAATTACGATCTGAGAGTATTGATGTCATTGCGTAAAATATTGATGTCATTGCGTAAAATGTTGATGTCATTGCATAAAATGTCGATGTCATCGCATAAATTGCCGATGTCATCTGCATATCGATTGCCGATGTCCATGCGTAAATTGTTGATGCTCACGCGCGTATATGATTGCCGATGTCATTGCGTAAAATGTTGATATCATTGCATATATGATTGCCAATGTCATCTGCGTAAAAATATGAATTAAGGTGAAAGATTTATGTTGATCGTAGTTTTATATCAAAAGATATAGCCATTTGAAGTCGATTTTATGAAGAAAAAAATCGATTTTATGAAATTAAGTCGGAAAAATATCAAATGTCATCACGGTATTGCTTTATCAAATGTCACTGCATCCCGATGATCACTGCATCTCGATGGTCTCTACATCGCGGTGTCTTTGTATCGGGGTGGCCACTTTCATCATGCGGTGTCTCTGCGATCGGGGTGGTCACTCATCAGCGGTGTCACTTCATCGCGATGTCTCTCGCATATATGATTGCCGATGTCACTTAGATAAATTGTTGATGTCATTCATATATGATTGTTGATGTCATCGCATATCCATTGCCGATGTCACCGTGCGCGTAAATTGTTGATGTCACGCGTATATGATTGCCGATGTCATCGCGTAAAATGTTGATGTCATCGCGTATATGATTGCCGATGTCAATGCATCGCGGTGTCATTTCATCGCGGTGTCTCTGCGTTGCGGTGGTCAACCATCATGGTTGTCGGTCATTGCGGTGTCACTTCATCGCGGTGGTCAATGCATACGGTGGTCAATGTTTTAAAAAAGAATAAATCAACTTATTCCGTCAAGAAAAAAAAAAGAAAAAAAAACCCACAATCAATGATTGTCAATGTCACTGCATATATGATTGCCGATGTCAGTGCATCGCGGTGTCTCTCCATTGGGGGTGGTCACTGCATCGGGTTGCCCCTGCATTGCGGTGGCCAATGCATCGCGGTTGTCAGTGCATCGCGGTGTCACTTCATCGCGGTAGTCAATGATCGCGGTGGTCAATGAAAAAAATAAAAAATAAAAATTTTCACTGTCCGCCGCCGAAAAAAAAAAAAAAAAAAAAACAAAAAAAAAACAGATAAAGTGTAAAAAAAAAATTAAAAAAAAAAGAGCAAAACACAACAGCAACTTGAGGTTCTAATCTAAATTAAAAAAAAAAAAAAGTAAATCAACATTTCAGCATATGACTTCCGTTCCGGTTATTTTTTTGTTTTGTTTTGTTTTGTTTTTTTTTTTTTCCTTAAGTATTTGATTTCTATCTACACTATTTTTTGTCGCTATAACTAAGTGTTTGTTTTGAGTGTCCTTTTTGCCTAATTAAGTCCAATATGCGTCCTTTTCAATAATTGTCCCTTAATTTATATTAACAAATTTATTATGTCTCTAACATGTATCATATTAATATTTATCCTACTTTAATAATGTGAGATGTTACAATATAACATATATAGTGATTTATATAAATTACATCATGATCAATGATGTAAAATTATGCGATGTGAATAGAGGCGGATCTAAATGGAAGTAAATGGGGTCCGTGGACCCCGTTAAAAATAAAAATACTCTACATTTAATCTATAGATAATATTTTGGACCCCGTGAATTTTTTTTATTTAGGGAGAAGGGGCCACAAGGACAAAAAAATTAATAAATGGAGTCTAGATGGACAAAAGTAACATTTTCATGATTATAAAGGACAAAAATCACAAATGTTACTTTAACATTTATTCTTTCACGTGTTAATGTTCTTATGTGTTTACAATTATTCTTACATATTTACTCTATTCCACATTTGTTACTTCATATTTATACTTTATAATTATTCTTTTGTCCTTATTAAATTACAATTTCATTCTATCCCGATTTTTTGATAATTTTGTCCTTCTGGACAAAATCTATTTTATTTATTTTGTAAAATATATACGGACCCTGTTGAATATAATTCCGTTACTCCTATGGGAAACAATCCCAATGACTTAAGGATTAGGGATTTTTTGAATAATAATACTTGGAACCGGGACAAACTTTTAAAATATTTTTGGCCGGTTGATGTTAACCAAATAATTAAAGTTCCGGTTAGTATAACTAATGTGCCGGATAATGGCCTTAATGGAAAATTTTGGAAGAGAATTTGGGCTCTCCCTTTGCCTCTAAAAATAAAAAAAATTGTATGGAAGTTATTGAAAAAAGTAGTGCCTACCTCGGAGGTGCTTTATAAGAGGTTTGGTTTCCAAGTTTCTTTATGCGGATTTTGTGGGCATGAAGTAGAATTTATTGAGCACATTTTCCTAAAGTGTCCTTTTGCTCAAAATGTTTGGAAACTTGTGGGGTTATCTTGGAATTCTTTTAGAGCTCCGAATACATCTTTATTGCATTGGTGGGATGAAGTTTCGAAGGAAAAGCCTTCAAATATTCTTATTGACAGGATCACTTTATCATGCTTTGTATTATGCTATATTTGGAAAGCTCGCTGTAATCGGAAGTTTGATAATTTGTTTTGGTCCTTTGAGGAAACTGCAAAATACGCTAGGGAGGCTTGGTCCGAATATATACAGGTACATAATGAGGAGAGGGTTATCTCTAATCAATTTTTCTTCCTCTCCTGTCTTGCAGCGCGAGGATACCCATTCTGTTGAGGTGCGTGCCTTTGTCGATGCAGCCTGGAAACCGGATTCTTGTCTTGCTGGATATGGTGCAGTTCTTCTCCAGGAGAATGATGCAGTTTTGGAGGCTTGGGCTTCTCCGAAGTCGCTATGCAGCTCGGCTTTAGTTGCTGAAACACAAGCCTTACGATGGTGTATGAGCAGATGCTTGGCGATGGGATTTAAAAATATAGTTTGTTATTCGGATTGCTTAATCTTGGTAAATTGTTGTAATAGCTCAAAACCCCGTCCAGTTGATATTTCTACTATCCTAGATTTAATTAAGTTATAGCTTTAGAAAGTTTGAATGTTGTCATATTTTGCATCTTGAGCGTAGAAAGTAATAAGATGATTACTCACAATCTTGCTTTCTCTCGTCTGATTCGGATGTAAAGTATTTTGGCATAACTCGCTCTCTGCTTGGGCTCTGTAATATTTAATTTGTTATAATGAAAGCTTTCGTTTCTTGTGAAAAAATAAAAGATTGACTAAAAAATGTTACTTCCTCAACAAACAAACAAAAAAAAAAGACTAAAAATGATATAAACGTTTCTCAACTCAAGTGCTGTTGCATGCTGAAAATGAATAGGATAATATTATGTGACACTTGTCACCAGTAAAGGAATGACACCTAGCTAGTTAGTTAGGATAAGGATGTAGCACTAGATTGCTAGTAGTATATGTATGGAAGGTGTGTGATGTATGATCATAACAACAAAGAATGAATTAATTCTGTTTTATCTACTTTCTTACTCATGCTTGTCCTTTGACAAAGTACATTTCAAAACTAGAATTGAAATTTGTCTTTTTTTGTCATGCCATTATTTATTGACTTCCCAATTCAACGGATCAAGGAATATTAAAAATTGGAGCATATGGCTCATCCCAGGGTGGTTAATGACAGGTTTCACTTTCTGGCTGAAGTGAGAGGTCCAGGGGTTCGATCCCTTCCCCGTTCCATATTTCTCCTTTCGCTTCGAAGAAAAAAAAAAAAAAAAAAAAAAAAAAAAAGGAATATTAAAAAATTGACAATTGAAAATTGAAAAAAGAATGCCCAAATCAAGACCACTTCTGTGATTTTAAAAACAATCCAACACTAAATCCCTTTTATTTTCTGCATTTGTCAGGGAGATTATGTCCTTATTTTGTTCTTATTAACTCATATGTCCGTTGTTTTTGCATGTAAATGTAAAAATTAGCTAGTGCCGTCCCAAGGTTTTGAAGTTCAAAAAAATAATCTTAACACGTACACGCACTAGCTAGTGCCATCCCAAGGTTTTGAAGTTCACAAAAAAAAAAAATCTTAACACATACACGTACACGAGCACACAAATACAAACAAAATATTGTTGATTCAAACTCTTTTTTTTAAAATAAGTATAATATAGATCTGGTATTAGAAAGATCATAGAATAGATTTTGATGCACAATATTTTTAATAAATTTAAATACTTTAATTTTCATTTTACAGCTTCAATTTTTTTGTTTTGAGATTAATCCACTAGAGCTCTTTGATGGGCACCCAATGATTTTGTTTATGGGCTCCCACTGTTTCTGAAGGGCCCGCTTACACTATTTCATTTTTTATTTGTTTTAATTACTCATCACATTATTTGCTCCACTACTTTTTTTTAATTTATTATTTTATTTATTCCACTTATATCTTTCGATTGCAACCATCTATAAATAAATGAAAAATTAAATCATCTCTCACCACTTCAATTTATTCACTACATTATATTTTCTACTGTTATTATTTTTTTTTTATCTCATCAATTATTTCTTCCTCTACACATATTTAAAAAACATATATCTCAACTAGCTAATCATTATTTCATTTTATTTTATTATATTTTATTCTGCTAATTCGTTTTAACTCAGAAATAGTTAACATGCAAGAACCATGACATAGCATTCCCCACGCATGACTCAGAGACCCCATTAATTTAGCTTACACCTCCGTCTCAAACTAATATTCTTAATTCTAAAACCTCTCTAATCATAAATTCAAACAAATTTGAGGCATGATTATGTCAATAGATACACCATGCATGTATAATACTTAATTACCTCAGCATTAATTTCATAATTTCAAAAAGATGTCAAAATCACTGGTGAAGATCTTCTTCTTGATGGTCAACATGTTCTTTTTAGCCATTCTAATGGCGTCTACCGCTAGAGACGTGGTGGAGCCATCATTGCGGACACCAATCACACCACCGCCAACGCCGATGCCGACGCCGCGAGAAGCAGCCAGTGGTGGTGGAGAGATAATTGAAGACTATGGGGAGTGGGATCCAGTGCCTGGGAGTGGTTATTATGATCCATCTCCTATTCCTCATTGATCATGCAGTTGAAATGGAAAGAAGAATAATTAATTAAATAAGCATTTACGTATTTATAAGTTATACCAAACGGACGGTTTTACTACTCAGTCCAGAGTTTATGTCACGTACTTTGCATGCATGCTAGTATCATAATATGCATGTGTTATCGTTAAAAGATAGGATATACAAGAATATACTTTTATATTATACTTGTGCGTGAAGTGTGTGGCCAATTCTATTTGTTCATTGGGGATGTTGAGGATATTTTAATATTGTCAAAGTATAGTGCTGATTAATCTATATTTGTAAGGGTATTTTATGTAAGGGTAATCTTGTCTTTTATGTGTGTATCTTACTATTAGCTACAAAGGCAAGATGGTACACTGAAATTGTAACTGAATCTTTATTCTCTCAAATCAAATCTATCCTTTGTCTTGGTATCAGAGCCAGCTAATGTCGGCGTGATTCTCTTCTCCGATGAGCACCGCCGGCATAAACACTTGTTCGGTGTGAAGCGATCGCCACATATACGTGAATTAATCCAGATGGTGAATCTTGTCACGAGAGTCACCCATTGCAAATGCTGTAGAGTGAAGATCTTTGGTTTTACTACTCCACCCCTCGTCACCGGACCTCCATCTTTGTCTTCTCCGATGAGCATTGGACTGGGAGCTACGATTCCTCATCTGAGTCATTTACAGAGCAGCCTTCTTACATCTGGGTTCACTTCTTTCATCCCAGGTACTACCTTTGGTCATGCAAATCCAACACCAGTCTTAAATCAGTCTTATCCTGGCATATCTTCCATACCTGTGTTTGGATATGTGAATCCTATGTCTAGCAGTCTCCCTTTTACTGGAAATCTAAGTCAGACATGTAATGTTAAGCTAGACCGATCTAATTATCTTCTTTGGAAATCTACGGTGCTTCATATAATTAGAGGACATAGACTTGAAGGCCATGTTCTTGGCAATGATATGCATAATAGGATGTCTGGTTCTCCTTTTGCTGTGCCTCCTTCACCCTACCAGAGAGCTCAGACCACAGATGAATGGAATATCACAGATCAACTTCTGGTAGGATGGCTTCTTGGCTCTATGTCTGAACAAGCTCTTTTGGAAGTGGTTGGATGCACTACAGCTAGAGAAGTATGGATGACCTTGGAAACCTTATTCAACAGTCAAGCAGAGTCAAGAATGCTTGAGTATAAGAGTGCTTTGACTAGAGCTACTAAAGGCAACAAATCCATGGCTGATTATCTGGTTCAAATGAAATCATATGCAGACAATCTTGCAGCAGCTGGATATCCCATTACTAAAGCTGAGTTGATTTTGGCCACTCTGGGAGGCCTTGATAAGGAGTATGAAGCTGCAATAGTCAATCTAACTGCTAGAGTGGGGTCTATGTCCTGGCAAGAAGTTCAGTCTCAACTTCTCACTCATGAAAGACTTTTGGCCAGGTTTCATAATACAGCTACAGGAGCTTTTCTGGGAGGCCCTACTGCTCAATTTGCTAGCAATACTGGTCCTAGACCTAATTATGGTTCCAAAAACAGTGGCCCTTCAAACAACTCCAATAGAGGCAGAGGTGGTAGGAGTAACAGAGGAAGAGGAGGAGGAGGTAGAACCTCCAACACAAACTCAGGAAACCGACCTGTCTGTCAGTTGTGTGGGAAGACAGGACATGTGGTGGCTGATTGTTGGCACAGATTTGAGCAAGATTTCATACCAGCCACAGCCAATAACTCCAAACAAGCCACAACTCTTGTAGCCACACCTCAACATGCTGCTGATCCTGCCTGGTACTTGGATAGTGGTGCTACAAACCATATCAGCAATGACATCAACAACTTGCATCTGACTGGTGACTACACAGGTTCAGAAAACCTAGCAGTTGGAAATGGTGAGCTCCTATCTATATCCCACACTGGTTCCTGCACTATTCCTACACATAATAACACACAGATTCACTTGAAAAATGCTTTACATGTTCCCACCATGAAAAAAAATCTTGTTAGTGTCTCTCAATTAACTCATGATTATCCTATTATAGTTGAATTTGACAATGAGTGTTGTTATGTTAAGGACAAGGACACAAGGACACTTCTGCAAATAGGGGTTCTTAGACATGGCCTGTATCAGATTCCTGTCATCAAGGATTCCAGTCAGTTGATCTCCCTTCACTCCAAGAAAAGTCAAGACTCCCATAATACTGTCTGTAATGCTTTTGTTTGTTCTACTTCTGTTGAAAAAAAACTTGATATTTGGCATAAAAGACTTGGCCATCCCTCTGTTTCTGTTTTAAAGACTGTTTTGAAATCTTGTAATGTTTCCTTTAATGATAAACTCACTTTTTGTGAAGCCTGTCAATTTGGTAAAATGCATAGTCTTCCTTATAGTCAGTCTGTTTTTCATGCCAAATCTGCCCTTGATGTTGTGTACACTGATCTTTGGGGTCTTTCACCTGTTGCTTCTACTTCTGGTTTTCAATATTACATTCATTTTGTTGATGATTACTCCAGATACACCTGGATATATCCTTTAAAGCATAAGTCTGAAGCCCTTCATGCTTTTCTTGCCTTCAAAAAACTTGTTGAAAATCAGTTCCAAACCACTATTAAATGTGTCCAGTCAGATTGGGGGGGTGAATATAGAGTCTTTGAGTCTGTGCTGAAAGAACATGGGATAGTTTTTAGACACCCCTGCCCTCATGCACATGGTCAACATGGTAGGGCTGAAAGGAAACATAGACAGATTGTTGAGATGGGATTAACCCTATTAGCTCAATCTTCAATGCCTCTTAGGTTCTGGTGGGAGAGCTTTGTGCAAGCTGTTAGGATCATAAATGACCTTCCTACCCCTGTTCTTGAAGATATGTGTCCTTCTCAGATTCTGCTCAAAGCTGTTCCTTCTTATTCCCAATATAGGGTGTTTGGGTGTGCTTGCTATCCGAACTTAAGGCCTTTTAACAGTCACAAATTCAGTTATCATTCCACCAAGTGTGTCAATCTAGGTCTTAGTGAGCATCATAAAGGCTATAAGTGTCTTGATCAAACAGGGAGAATTTATATCAGTAGGGATGTTGTGTTTTATGAATCTGAATTTCCTTTTAAAACAGGATTCTTACAGGGACCACATAAATCTGTGTTAGTTGATCCTAATTTGGTTCATACTTTTCACTTGCCTTTTGATCATACTGAAGTACCTTTACAAGAAACCAATCCTACCTCTCCAATTCATCAATCTGATGAGTGTCAAATAGGGACACCTGAATCAAGTTCTGAAAATATTAGTCATGTTCTCACACCAGCATCTCCTACTGTGCCTAGTACAACACCTTGTTCCACTCCTACCCTTCAACACACTCCTAACTTCAGTCATACCCCATCTGACACTCAATCCACTGATGTCTCTGGATCTTCCTCATCTCAATCCAATTCTGACATCTCTCATGTTTCTCCTGAGCCTATTACTACTGTTGTCCCTCAGGTTGTTAGCCATCCTATGCAAACTAGGTCCAAAAGTGGTATTTTCAAACCAAAGGTCTATCACTCTTCTATCACTCACTCTAATGTCCCAGCTCACCTTTCAGAACCTACTAGGGTTATTGAAGCTTTGGACAGTCCTCAGTGGAAGCAAGCCATGAAGGAAGAATTTCAGGCATTGCAACAAAACCACACTTGGGATCTTGTCCCCCCTCAACTAGGGCAAAATCTTGTTGGGAATAGATGGATATTCAAATTGAAAATCAAACCAGATGGTAGCATTCTGAAACACAAGGCAAGGTTGGTTGCCAAAGGATACCTGCAGACCTATGGTGTTGACTACACTGATACCTTCAAATTCTACAAAAGCATCAACAATCGAATTGTGCTTGCTATTGTCATCAATCTCAAATGGTCCATAAGACAAGTTGACATCAATAATGCTTTTCTTAATGGTCCTATTCAGGAAGACATCTTCATGCCCCAACCAGAAGGTTTTGTGGACCCTCAAAAACCACAGCATGTGTGCAAGCTAAACAAAGCTTTATATGGTTTAAAACAGGCCCCCAGGGCTTGGTTTGAAGCTCTCAGGACTCAAATGATTGAGTGGGGATTCTCACAGTCAAGAGCAGACACATCCTTGTTTGTTCTGAGAATAAATGTCAAATGTCAGTATGTGTTAATTTATGTTGATGACATCTTGGTGGATGGCGCTTCGACGAGTTGATTCGAAAATTTGTTCAAATGTTGAACTCCAAATTTGCCTTGAAAGATCTTGGAGCAATTTCACACTTCTTGGGGATGCAGGCCTCAAGGGATTCCACAGGACTCACCCTATCTCAAGAGCATTATGCAGGTCAATTATTAAAGAGATTGAACATGGAGAATTTGAAACCATGTCCTCTGCCTATGACTGCAGGTCAACATTTGAGTCCTAATCAAGGAGAACTTATGAAGAATCCTCTCCTTTATAGAAGTGCTGTTGGAGGACTTCAGTTTCTAACTTCTACTAGGCCTGACCTAACCTATGTAGTTAATTATCTGAGTCAATTCATGCAGGCTCCTACAGTGGAGCACTGGATTGCCCTAAAAAAAGTCTTGAGGTATGTAAAGGGAACTCTTCACTACTGTCTTTTCATACCTGCTGGAGGCTGTATATCCTTGCAGGGATTCTGTGATGCAGATTGGGCATGCTTTCCATCAGATAGAAAGACTGTCACAGGATACTGCGTTTTTCTGGGTAATTCCTTGGTGTCTTGGTGCTCTAAGAAACAAAGTGTGGTTTCCAGATCAAGCACAGAATCTGAGTACAGATCCCTAGCAAATCTTGTTGCAGAACTATCCTGGATCAAACAGCTGTTGCAAGAAATGAAGGTCAACCTGAATGGTACACCCAGAGTTTGGTGTGACAACCTAGGAGCTGCCAGCCTTGCCCAAAATCCTGTCTACCATGCAAGAACCAAACACATAGAGGTGGATGTGCATTTTGTTAGAGATAAAATTCTGAATAAAGAGATGACAGTAAGCTACATTCCATCACAAGATCAGATTGCAGATGCATTCACAAAGGCCCTGCCTGTTGCTCAGCTGCACCATTACAGAAGCAAACTAAATGTTTTATCCAATACATATAGTTTGAGAGGGGGTGTCAAAGTATAGTGTGATTAATCTATATTTGTAAGGGTATTTTATGTAAGGGTAATCTTGTCTTTTATGTGTGTATCTTACTATTAGCTACAAAGGCAAGATGGTACACTGAAATTGTAACTGAATCTTTATTCTCTCAAATCAAATCTATCCTTTGTCTAATATAATAATATATATAATTTGTTTGTATAATATGATGATTGTTTGATTATATACTATGAATTAGTGGTAACATTCTTTTTTTTCATTATAGTTTCTTAGAAATGAATTAAAATATACGGCAACAATCGATATAAATTTAACAACAAACGGTGGATAAAATGATAATATAAGGATCAACATTTTATTGTAATTGAGACTTTTCTTATGAGATTTTTTTAGGGAGAAAATATTCTTTTATTTAAACCGCAGCGTTAGAGGTACACGCTATAGTAACATGATAGTGGGGTAGAGCCTCAAACTACACACTCAACTACCTTAAGACATTTTTTAACTAAAAAATTAGTAGAGACGTTACCCTTTCTTTTAATAAATAAAAAATGACTAAAAAATGAGAGAAACCGGCGACAATTCTCAATAATGCTCCCAATAGGTGAAACATCTTCTGTTTTTGAAAAATTTCTAATAAATGGTGTAAAAGTCTTCTACAGAATCTCAACAAAAAAAGCCTCATAAGATGGAATAAAAAATGACATGATACAAAGCGAGAGCTTTTTCTACTAGTTCATTTAAGGAAAGGTTGATAGTTATCATACCTTTAAAATTTCACAGGACACCGCCAACTGCAGTTATCATACTCCATTCCCGAAAATCGCATCAACGTTAAAATTTCATGTAACTATGGTTTGGGAGGGACCATTTCGATTGATCGGGTGTTGCAGTGCTCGGACTCGGACATTGTAAGGAAATCACGGTTTCACAATAATTGTCGGCCTCGGCAATGGCTGAATTTAAAAGGAGGCTAACAGCCTAACACGAGTATCTTTCTCTTCATAATTAAAGGTGCATCTTGCTTTTCAGATGTTCTACGTTACACAGACGATTCTTGATATATATTTCTGTCTCATCCTTTGTCTTGAACAAGATAGAAAATAAATATAAAAAAAAAGTCAATATTCTCATGTCTCTTACCACAAAATCTGAGTGATACTTTTTCCATACTACGTGAGGGATATTGTAATCAAACAAGCAATGCCAAACAACTTTTTCATACCTATTGCAAACTTGACAAGTTCCATTTTCAAGTAGTGGGACGTAGGATCCCGGGTAGAGGCAAATAAAATTTCAAAGAGACAAATAAAAAAAAATTATAGGGAAGGGGAGAGGGGGGGGTGTGGACAATATAATATATATATTAGTTTTTTTTTTTCCGGATCAATGAAGGATAGTTATACCACTTAGTTGTACCTATGTTTTCAAGACTCCTGCTACAAAGAGCATAGGCCACCATATGGTTTAGTTCTGTTAATGGTTTGTGGGTGCTAATCAAATGGAGAGAAGAATACCAAAAAGTTTGTTCGGCATATATATTGTTTCAAGAAGCATGGTGATTGCTTGTAACAGACAACATTCAGACAATGCAAATTCAGACAGCAATAACACACAAAATCAAGAAAAAGTCAAACATGCATCCGGATAATTACAAGTCAAAGCCCAAAATCCAAATAAAGGGTTCAACAAATTCAATTAAAGAGCCCAATACCTTGAAGGAATCGAAGGTTTTAAATTAAAGATAAAGGAGAGATAAGGAAGAAGTCTCACTGCACCAAACTCATTCAAGATATAGTAGTAGATTGATAAAGGACATTTGAATCTTTGGAACGCCTTTGCAGCTAAGAGATAAAGGACATTTGAATCTTGATATAGTGGTAGATCGATCTCTATGTGTTTATCTTCAAAGTTGAATGCTTTATCCCTAAATTTGAAAAGCAATAGCAGGATTAGTGAGTACTATAAATTAGAACGCAGACAATCAATGTAATTAATGAAAAAAATAAGAAAAACAGTCAATAAAATCTTCAATTCTTACATTTTAAGTTTATGCACAAGTGCAGCCCGTTCCCAATTATCCAGTAAAGTGTGTGTGATTTGAGTTTTCTACATGGTATCAGAGAGATTGGTGATTTAACACCATGAAAAGTATGCCCATTAATGTAGCAAACTTCATCAGTCTAAAACTAAATTCCAAGAATCATCCATTATAGTGTGAACAGGTTCTTGCCCTTGCTGAGAGTCAAGATCTAGCAGGGCACCTTACAAATGACACTCTTGCACCTGCAGAGTTCATCACAACAACCGCCACAACTCCCAATCAAACAGGCAGTCAGATTTCCTCCACAAACACAAACACAACTACAGCAGGCAGTGAAGCTGCTGCACCAACAAAAAAAACCCAGAACACACATTATGGAAAAAAGCAGACATGATGTTAAGAGGCTGGCTCATAGGATCCCTATTGAGGAGTCCTTAGGCCTTGTCATTGGATTAACCACTGCACATGCTGTATGGGGAAAATTCTTATATAGGGAGTCTCTATAAGAACGGATCGTCGGATGAAAGCCACGTGTAGAAAAATACAAAATTGTTTTGTTTGTTTGTACACGTGTCACAAATCCAACGGTTGAGTGTAATAGGGAGTCCCTACAACAGAATTACCCGTTGTATGGGAGGCATTGCAGAACTCATATGCTCAAGATTTCATGAAAGGGAATTCAATCTGAGACAACATATCACCTACCTAAGGAAGACTGTGGACAAGAACATTAATTAGCATGTAAGATCATTCAAAGGACTATGGGATAGTCTTGCTGCAATTGGAAAAGCCAATCACAGATCCAAAGAAGGTCTATATAAAACCCGTTTTTATTATTAAGGGTATTTAAGTCATTTTTGACTCGTTTTAGTAAAAAAGGGATAAACAAAACTTTACCCATAGTCCAAGAAACCAAGCCTAAAATAAATACTCCATCCGTTCCGAAATAACTGAGGCAGTTGTCAAAACGATTTGTTCCAAAATAACTAAGACAGTTTTATTTCCAATGCAACATTTATTGTGTTTTTCCTACATCTACCCTTATTTATTAGAGAGTGAGTGAATAGATACAATATTACATTAATTATAGATTAAGGGTTTTTTAGTCATTTTGATATTCATATTAAATCATTAACTCACATCCTTAATATATGTTTTAGCAAGTGCCTCAGTTTATTTCGAAATGGAGGGAGTAATGTATATATACCCCATTAGCAAAGACAACTCACGTATGAATTGCAAAGGGAGCAGCCGCCGAGTGTAATGTGGGAAAAGAGGGGGAGAAAATAAAGTGGTCCGGTCACCGGTTGGAAAACCGTTTCTTGATCCAAATTAAGAATAAATTATGAGGTGATCAACCATGTGTTATTCAAGATGATGTGGAGCAAGAGTCGTCGCATAATTCCGCGTTTTTAAGAGATCTACCGTTCGTGCCTTTTCAGATCCGAATCGTTTCGTTGTTGGGATCCGTTAGAGGTAAGGATTATATAATTGATGGGTTAGGCTAAAGTTATGATTTTTAATTGATTTTAATTCGTATTTAGTTGTTGTATTCGATTAGTTATTGCACGAATTACGAAGTCGTTGCTTAACTGGGAAAGTAGATCGATCGGCCGGAAAAGAATGGGAATCGGTGCCCCCGCAACAGTGAGAGCTACCGCCACAACTGCGAGAACCTCGAGATCCGATTCAGTTCCGGCAAATCGTTTGTCTATTACACCGTACACGATTATATAGGGTTCGGTCAGCACGATATATTATTTTATGAATTTAACTATATATTATTATTCATCTTATTTATTTGTTGATTTATTTAATTCATGTCATGTAGTAATGTTATGTGTCAGTTATGTCATTCAAGATAGTTTATTTATAATATGGGAAGTATGTCAATTCATTACGACAAATCGTGTATAACTGCGATGTGTAACAGTACATAGTGTGTTATGTACGGTTACGATACGTAACGGTGCATGACACTTGATAATGAAGATTATGGTAGCATGTGTATGACTGCGGAACGTAACGGTACACAATGTGATATGCATGACTGCGATACATAATGGTGTATGTCACATTGTCACTAAACAATGAGGAATATGAAGGAACTGTGTATGACTACGGAACGTAACGGTACACGGTGTGATATGTATGGCTGTGGAACGTAACGGTGCATATCACTAAGGAATGAGAAATTATTGATAAGTGCATTGAGTATGATTATGATAATTTATTGACGCGTATTTTAAAGTATACTTGCATTAATAGAGAGCTATGAGTGTATTTCCCAGATGCTACCATGGTTCCCTGTTACTTATATATTCTTTACTGGGTCGTCGTGATCACCCCTTAATATTTTCAGATGAGGATTATGTAGAATCCGAAGAGAAATGAGAAGAACAATCGGAGGAGAATTATGCTTCTTAGTTGCTTTGGTCTAGGAGTTCATTTACTTTCAACTTGATACATTGCATCTTATTTTATTTTATTTCATGGGTTGCGCACCCATTGTACAATCGACATTTATGTCTTTTCAGTTTATTTCCATTGAATAATAGATAATTATTTGGTTGTATTCCTTTTTACTAGTGGAATTGAAGTATGAAATATATTTGAGATTTATTGTGGATTATATTTGGATTAATCTTTTCTTTTTGGAGTATTAGATACGTCTATAACATGATATAGAATTCCAAGTTTAGCCCTACCGATGGTGCGACTTGATCAACCGTTCCGACAATAGTGTCGAGTTTCGGGTCCTCGATATTGTTCCATCCTTTAGGTTCTGAGTTTGATCAGTTCCATGATAAATGCTTGTTTCGATTTCTGCGTATTCGGATGTATTATATTCGATTATTATTCCACTCTTTGTATGATGTGACTGTTTCGTAAGGCTTACGTGTGCATTTGGTCACGAGATGTGCACGTGCAGAACGGCCTTTACCATTTTACCCTTGCTATGGTTTGGGCCGTTACGGTTGGTATCGGAGCGCTGGGTTCATGAGACCGGGCGTTTATTCTTGTTAGGTTATGATCTTTAGAGCTAAGTTTGATAGTGCCTAGGCTCGTTCTATACTAACTGTATTGTTCTTTTGCAGATGGTAAACCCTTTTTGTTCTGTTTTTCTTTTGCTTCTTCTTCTAGTGAGTGGTCGATTAGTGGCAATCAACCTCGGGTTTAGCCACTAGTTCTTCCTTTACCTCTTTGTTTAGTCTAGGTTCCCTTTCCAGCTTATGGAGTGAGACCTCTACCTCCACCTCTAGTGCTACCTATGCCAGGAGTACCTAGAGATGTTCTCTCACCTTGTTGACCACCTCATCCAGAAACAAGGTTTGATTATCATAGTTAATGAAGACAAGGTTCAATGCTGATAGGAAATCTATGCGGAAACGTAGCGGATTTTAAAATTTAATTTTCTTTTTGCCCAGATCGACTTCGTTTAAGCAACAAGCATAAAAGAAGTAGACTAAGAATTACCTTGGATGATTTAAAATAGATCGTTGTTTTGTCTACGGTTGTAGTTTCCACACGAAACCGCCCAAGCGTTCGGCCTCTACCGCTAGTCCACACGAACAACCCACTGGAATCCCACATTGGATTGTTACCAAAAAAACTTGGTTGCTAGACCACATTTTCTCTCTCTAAGAAGCTCTCAATTTATTTATTAAATTAGAACTCTTCTAATTGTGATGTACAAAAGAGCTAGCCAACCTCTTGCTTATATAGGGGTAGGTTGCGCCCTAAGTAGCTAACATTCCCAATGGGAAAAGCTTCTGAATGGAGTAAGGAGAAAGAAAACATTTTACTAGTAAAATAAGAAAAATATATATTCTAGATTTATCTCATCTAATACTCAATATCTAATATTAAATATTTCCAAGATATATATTGTCAATATCTAATATTGAATATATCTTTATTATATTATCATAAACCAATTTACACATGTATATATATCACATATATATTACACATGTGCACATGTATATCACATATACATGATACACACATATCTAGATGCTTACATATATTAATATCCAATATTAATACATAATAATATAATACTACGATTAATTACTTTGCAAAATCCATGTGTATCATATACACCTAAATTTCGACCCACATGTATTAAATATATATATATTTAATTAATCAACATAATTAATATATTGTATTATATTTATTCATAATAAATAAATACCACAATATTAATTTATCACTATAACACTTTATAGTCGAGATGAAACTTTCCGTATTTTGTTATCACTATAACAGCATTTTAATCTGGCTAGATGTTCTTATGTGTGTGACCCGATAGGCTTCCGAATATGTTGGCCGTAGACGCAAAGTGCATTTACTAAAATACCCTTTATACCTAACGATCATGGGTAGCGTCTAGCAACACGCCATGACTCCCAATCATCGGAAGAATCAAATGCAATGACTATTACCTTTCATGTGAAACGATTACCATGTAAATAGAATCATATCGCTATTACAATATACATACGGTCGTATCTCGAGTGTCAATACATTAACGATCGTATCTTATAATCCAGATATCATGCTCTCTCGAAATAACTCATTTACTCCCACTTTACAAAGATTCACGAGAGTAATATAATCCTTATAAGAAGGCCCTTTCGGGTATTTAATCATATACATAGGATATGCGATTTCCGGACGAGCAACATGAATCCTACGCATGTTTCAGTATCACACCCAATCATTACCGCATGATCGCCCAATGGCTAGGGGAAACCCCAATAATGTCAAAGTATTACAATCTACACTGTGATGTCATGAAGACTCCGGTCTTAGAATAATTACACAACCGCCACATAGTGCTACACTTAATAAAGTAAGTAGGTCAGTTTAACGTACGCATTCTTCAATACACGTCCACGTACAGTCCAAGTGTCCTTAGACTTTGATAGACGAGATCTATCCCTATCTTCAATAAGATATAAGAGATCTAATATAAGCTAGTCTAATCGTACTATTAATGTCCTGTTTAATAGTACATACGACTAGAGACATTTAAGCGTCAAACTTAATAAAGTGATTCGAGATCTCATCAACCATAATCACTATTATGATTTCTCTTTCACAGTTTGACACTAGGGGCGTAATCATATATACAATATCATAATTGGTCTGTTAAACAAACAAATATATTATAACAAAAATCCATTTATTATGTACAAACACAAAGAAATAGTAGAAATGATCCGACCCGGTCGGATCCGGTCCAATACGAATAGGTTTAGGACACTATTTCAACAATCTCCCACTTAGCCTAAAGCCAATCACTCGTATACACAAGACCAAGTTGAGACACAAGAATCTCATACAATACTCGTAAGCAACCCTAAGCGTGAACGATCACTATCCGTAGGGACCCAGCCTATCTTCACATCATGCTCCAAATGATCAAGTCAAAAGGAACTGCCTCAACACATACATGAATCTCTGACGAAACCCTAGTCCTTGCTTCAAGCAATGAATCTACTACTATATCAGCTATACAGAAAAGTGGAAGGTACTGTACAAGGTTCATGAATGAACATCTTAGATCCATGTACCGCTCCCGCTGCACCTCTTAGGCACTACTGTGTTTTGGCCCAGTTGTAGAATATCCAGTGATCTCTTGCTGAGAACATTTCCAGCTCACTGCATCACTTTCTTAAAGTGATTGCAAACCTATACTATAGCTACAAGGTTCATGAATGAACATCTTAGATCCATGTACCGCTCCCGCTGCACCTCTTAGGCACTACTGTGTTTTGGCCCAGTTGTAGAATATCCAGTGATCTCTTGCTGAGAACATTTCCAGCTCACTGCATCACTTTCTTAAAGTGATTGCAAACCTATACTGTAGCTCCCACTATCTTCATAAGACTCAGGGTATACATATGTATATCTACATTTCTTTGCTTCCAAGTTTCAATAAATTAGGAACCCATCATTAACACTTTTATAGATATTCTCGACATCTACCAGAATCACTTACATACTTATTCATGACTCCTCATGCAGTATGAACACCTGGTACAACTCTTATGATATGGATCCTATTGCAACATCAAAGGGAACCTTCCATGAGTATCATCTTTTACCTTATCTTCAGGACTGATATCCTGTCATAGATAGATCCCGAAAACACCGGCTAGCAGTATCTCTTGTTATGATCCATGCTAAACTATTTTAGCATCTCATCTATAAGGGTGAATTGTGATGATTAAGTAGCATCCAAATCTATCACTATAGATTCTTATTTCCAAAATAAGAGCTGCTATTTCCATGAACTTTCGTAAAGATCTTGAACTATCAAATATTAATTGACTGTAACATGGGATGATAATTCCTGAGAAGGATATGCAACACCTTACTCAAAAATCATAACATTCCCACTAACCCTTTTGCACATTAGGCATATCTTTTCTTTTGATCAAAATAAACTCTTTGATTATCAAAGTAAAGAACTTATACAGAGAAACTTGTTTGAGTCTATAAGTGGATCTCGCAAGCTCACAAATCATGTTATCGTCTATGAACATCAAGCCATTGGCCCAACGTTTTCAACACTATCATATAGCCATGTACATAGCTACAACAAGCATTATCTGAACAGATTTAAGCATAGCTGGTAGCATACATGTAATTACAGGGTTTACACCCTATAGCCTTCAGCTTTCAACTCAGCTTAACTAGTAGTCGTATTACCATCCATGTCAGTCTTTCATAAATACCTACTACACATTTCAGAGACATTTCGTTCAGGTAAGTCAGACTAGGTTCATAACCCGGTTGTCACGCATGGAATCTACTTCAGACATCGTGGCTCCAAGCCATATCTCTCAATTTTGCCTTTCGAGCATTTCTATATATAAGTCGTGAGATCTTCATTCTTCAAGATGAACTTACCATTAGCCCTCTCAGGCTTGTGGTGACCTTTAGACTTATAGAATACTTCTGTGCATTGAGCAATGTCCTGCACCTCATCACATAGGTCCGGTATATATAGTAATATCTAGGGCATCGTCGTCATCTACCAATAATTACAACTATACCCTTACTAATGTATAATTACTAAATACACCACATATATCACAATATATCGTAATAGTTTTTGAATCGTTGGTTCACTAATCTAAATTGGGCATGTTCATGTGGATTTTTGCACATATGCTCTGCTGTTGATGTTGGGTTGTAATGTTGCTTGAATTTGTTCCGGATTCACTGCATTGTAATTTGTCGTATCATCTTTGCTTTGGTGCATTTTGTTCTCAAGTGTTTGTTATCAAATGGTTAGTTGAAGTTGACATGGTTAAATTCTCATTTCCGGTTCTTAATGAATTGAAACCAAAATGGGATCTATTGTTCAATTTCTGTTGGAGTTACGTCTTGATATGACTTTACCTAGCTAGTTCATATGATGCTTTGTATGGTTTGCTGATGATTCTTTAAAGAAAGTTTTTTTTTTTGTGGTCTGATGTGTTTGACAGTTTGTTGTGGACATTGTGAGACATTCAAATCATGTGTTCAGGCTGTATTATACAATGCTTCTATTCAATGGCGCTTCTTGACTATGATAGACTATCTACATGGATGAGAGTTTTGTTGGATGTCCTGCTATTTCTGGTTGCCCCCTGGATGGTTCTGATGAAAGTTTTATTTATCTTCATTTGGTTTGGATTTTGATGTAAAGCTTTAGGATGTATCGGCATGAGATGAAGACATATTCCGTCTACTTAAGAAAATTGATGCGAAG
Organism: Gentiana macrophylla; assembly: GCA_026214975.1. Classification (NCBI taxonomy): domain Eukaryota; kingdom Viridiplantae; phylum Streptophyta; class Magnoliopsida; order Gentianales; family Gentianaceae; genus Gentiana; species Gentiana macrophylla. The sequence goes on along the minus strand of CM047812.1, from coordinate 107,825,386 downwards.
ATGAATACAACAGATAAGAAAATTTGGTTGTTGATAGTGTTGTTAGTTGCAATTGCGATGTATGAGTGGAAATAGGTTGTGGTGGAATGAATTGTGTATGGACACTCTATTTTATTGTTAAGTGAGTTATCTATTGTTAGGTATTCAGCACTTAGATTAACGTTGTAGTTCCTGGAATTGACCAATTTCTGATGCGCTGTTGTGTTTTCCTTCGTTTTTTATTTTTAGACTGCACGTTGTTTCATGTTCCTACGTGAAAATAGGTGACACGATCTATTATTTTTGGTGAGAAGATTTCTTGTCAATGTACCGTAAAGAAATACAAGCACATAAGTAATAAATGACGTTTTTGATGGCACCGTTATGTATTTATTGTGACACTGTGTCGAAAGTACTGAACCCGTGAAAAGTAGATTCTCAACTTTTAAACAGAGTCCTCAAAAAAAAAAAAAAAAAACCACACAACGACAACTACTTTAGAATTGAATTCACATGGTTTATTGTGAAAACTGAATGCCAAAAAGTCAATTTTATGTTTTAGAATCGAATGTTAAGAAAATTGATACCATAATGATATCATAACGGTAGGCTTGATGTACTTAACTTGTCATTAGCAATTTTGTGATAAAATGCACTAAACACTGTTTAAATGACACTGAAAAGTTTTTAGAAATGAATTATTGAACTAGATCAATCTAAATTGATCTTTTAATTTGAAAGCAATGAACAAAATTAGAAAAGGAAGAGGACGTATTACATTATAATGAAATTTAATTACAACCTTAAACAATTAACAAACAATGTGATAAATGTGACATTTCTACATTTGAAATATAAATTGACGAGTGAGCAGTCAACGTAAACATAATGCCCATATGCTCTTGCCTTAGAGACATCCGGGTCAGATTATGTGGGATCAGGTTTAGTGGTAATTGGATAAACCGAAGCAATTGCAGAGTTTCAAGGAGCTCGAGTTGCAGACGATTCCCCACTCGGAGGATTGTCTGGTATGGATATTGGCTACGAGGCCCAAAGTAAAGTTGGGATACCAGGAAGAAGAACGCTAAGGAAGAAGTTTCACCAAAGAAAGAAGAGCTACTGTAATTCCTAACACTATGATTTGAACAATTCACTGATGGTTAGTTGTTCCAAATAGAGTATCCATGGAAAAACTTTCCATTCAATAATTGAACTGATTATGAACAAGCCTTTAATAAGCTACTCAATGTTGTTGTGCTAGGGCTAATATTGTCATTATGCATTCTCAAAAGAAGTTCAATGCATGACTTACTATAATATCACCTCTCAAGCTATAGCCTGCAATCATTGAGTTGCATGAAACTAAGCTCTTCTCATTTATCTGCTAAAAAACTTATTCCATTTTTTAGCGGTTACATTTTTTTTTGTACATATCAACAAAACCTGAGCTAGTGAAATCGTCCAAGCAAAAACCCCCAGATTATCAACTCCTTGTGAATCCTCTCTAACGTGTCTAAGTCCATAAGTCAGAGAGCACGACGCTATCGAAGCTATGACTGTTGTAAAAGTGATTGATTCGTGCTTCGATTCAAATCCATCCAGTTTCTTAAACATATCCAAGGCTTTCTCATACTGTCCACTCTGAAAATAGCAAGAAAACACCAAGTTCCGGCTTGCAACGTCTTTTTCACGCATTCCATCGAATAGTTGTACTGCTTCACGAAACATATCACACTTAGCATTCAGAACAATAATCGAGCTAGCTACTGCAACATCAAACCAAATCTCATTCTTGAACAAACTGGCATGGACCATTCGACCATTTTTCGCGCTCTTTAATGATCCACAGGCCTTGAGAACCATTGGATTCGTGTAATAATTAGCTTTAACATAACTATACTGCAATAATCTTTTAAAGAGTTCAACAACTTCTTCAAACAAAAAGTTATTGGTATAAGCGGCTAGCAAGCAAATCCACAAGGTTATGACCAACAGGTTACTAATAATATTGAAAACTAGCATAGTTGAATTGAAATCTTTGTAAGTGATGTACAGCTCGATGAGAACTTTTGTTAATGACCTTGAAGATATGCCTGAACTCAGCAAAGAAATAAGCCTCTAAATTTCCATTCAGAACCTAAAGATTTACTCCAAAAGGTGAATATTGTTTACAAATTTTCAATCAACATAGAACTACCAAGGACAAATCTTTGGTAGTATTAAAGAAAAATGCATTTCAGAGATTTTAATGAAAATCATCCATTATAATTGGTAATTGAATAGCTATATAGTGTGAGTAGCAAAACTGTTACATGGGAAACTACAGGGAAATGGATCATAGGAAACTACTAGTTGCAAGACGCAACAAAATAATATGATAACTCTCAACTACAGTTTAACAACCATAGTACTGAAGATTTCAACTCTAGAATCATTCAACGCCCTTATTACGTCCGGATTCAGCAATGCTGGAACTTCGTTTATAACGGCATTAGATCTTTTCAACTACAAAAAGAAAAGAAAAAAAACATCATGTCCAACTATGATTCAATAAAAAAGAAAAGAGAGGAAAAACACAGAAATAAGGAATCTGATATATACCGTCAATTTGAGTGTTTGCAAAGGACCGGACAAATTCGGATCAGGTTAATCAATTCAGTAACAAGTTGTCCAAGATCTCGAATATCAGATAATATGACTGTAACCTCCAACTCTTCTAATTTGGGATGCCCACCAGCGGAGAAAGCAGCGTCAACCTCCTCTTCTAATTTAGGATGCCCACCGGCGGAGAAAGCAACGTCAAACCATTCAGTTAATACCTACAAAAGGGAAAAATAATTTAACAACCAGCTATGCAATGAAAGTAATGAAGAGAGTAAAATAGTTACTACCTCAAGTGTGATAGGACTTAGACTAAGCACCTCCAGCTGAGAACAAAACGGGCGAAATACATGTTTAAATGCCTTCATAGGGGTTAGTAAACGAGTCCCTTGTATAGACAAATCTACTAGTCTAGGTAGATTCACCAAAACCAGATTCCAGAAAGGTTCAAGCAGTGAAAGAACTGCAGCTTGTCAAGATAACGCAGTTTGTCAAGATAACGCCAGTTGAGAAAACAATAACCCTCAAGGAATTATGGGGACCAAAGAATTACCATTCCCCACAATATGAAGTTCTTCAAGAAAAGAAATGAACAGTGGTTTAGTATATGTTCCAAACCTTCAGCTGTAACTTCCACATACAATAGCCTCAAAAACAATGCACCGTTGATCTTGATTGTTCACATCAAGATCAATTTAGACTTATAATGATCACCGGTGCATATGATCGTTGTGGCACAACGGATGTGACCGTATCATTACTCAGTAGACTTTTTATAAAAGAATTTATGGGTAAGTTGGGCCCACACGTGTCACATAGCATATTAACATGGACCATGGGGAAACTCACATGTGCAGAGTGACCCACGTGGCTAATTTCAGACCACACAGTTTCATTACAGAATGTAACTGTGTGGTCCAGAATAAGCCACATATGTTACTCCACATATGAAGTATCTAGGTAAGAGGTAAAAACTTCTCTTGTGACGGAAATTTTACTACCTCTGAGACTTTCATATGAGAGTGACCCATGTGGATAAATCCGCACCACACGGTTTCATCTCCCATATGGGAGTCTTTAGGCAAGAACTTTCCAATTATGAGAACACATGACAGTGCTTCTATTTCAAAATGCTCAAGACAAAAGTCTACGGTGGCTTAGGGTGCCAATATGGTGTACTATCAATAATGTATGGACACGATCTCTCTTTAGTACAAAGAAAGAATACTACCCATCAGTTGCCATGCGAATATTAAATATTACTTCACGGGTTTCTATCACTTTTGAATCCGTACGTGCTTTGAAATTACTAACAAGAGTTCGATTTGAAATATAAATTACTACCACTACAATTAATTAACAACAACGAGCGAAACAATTTAATTTTTATTGTTAAAGGTTGTGTTAAACTAAAATTTTTAAAAAAATATTAATAAATATAAATTACCTTAAAGTTCGGACTTCATCAATGTTTATTTTTCGTTTTATGAATAAAACCCGCCACCATGGTCATTGCCATAGCCTTCAACCATGTAGTGCCGGAATTTATGCACGGTGATTTTTGAGATGCTACAATTCGATGGGAGCATGTTTCGGATATTTAATCTTTTAAACATGTATTTAACCGGACCAGACCTGCAAAGGAAAAAAAAATTAAAGCACACGGGTGTAGACAATCACAGGCTCGTTTGACCGTCTATTTCTCAACAAAGAATAAACATAACTCCATATCAATTCATCCTTTAAAAAAAAACTACCGTCATTGATCAAATTAGAACAAACAAACGAGTTTGTAAAAGCTACAAAAACATATCAGATTTGCAACGAGGAATTACATATTTTATTTTTCATGATTTTGGAATCAAAATTTATATACTTTCAAAGTTTGATGCATAAATCCTACAAGTATCAAACATGGCGGCAGACTATTTAAGTGATTTAGGAGGCAAGAGTGTTCAATTCAAACTCATAGTAAAAACACACACCGACTTACCTTCTTTCGACTCAGATAAAAGCAAGCAAATGAAAATAACGATTTGCTTAACATGACAAGAACAACCGATTAAGCTGGATCTACCCTAACAAGAATGATATATTACACAAATCACGGAGTACAATGGGATTTCAACAATTAACTGCAACAACAAATCTTTTCGGTCAATAAGCAAAAATATCGAAAACCAAAACCTTCATCAAACTGAAACTGAACAAATCCAATTCACGCTTAATACTTTATTTTTCTTTCTTTTTAAAACTTGATGAGCCATGTAGTGAAAGTCTTGCTTTGCTTAAAATTCCTTTCATTCACAAGATTATATTTTATTTTATTTTATTTTTTAGAAAACAAAGATCAAATTAACCTAAAGATAGAATACATACAAAGAAGCAGTACCACCAACAGACATAAAATCATTTTGGAAAGGAAACCACTATACTCAAAGCAAAAGATTTTGACTTTTTTTTCTGTAAAAATGCAGGATTAATCGAAATAAACAACTAGGAGGGAATGTGAACCTGCAAATAGAGCTCCAACACGACAAAGAACAACTGATTAAAGTAGATCTACATTAACAAAAATGATAACACAAATCACGAATTTCATTAAATATTTTCAGTCAATAAACAAAAAAATAAAGCACAAACAGAAGATCGGCATGACTAAAGAAAATGTAGATCCCTCAAGCATAAATTAACCAATAAATTTAGCCTACCGAGCTAAAAGAAAATTACGCTACTGCATTTTAAACTTATGCTACATGAAACTGAAAGAGAATGAGGAATATTTTGTTACTTTAGCTGCTACTTTTAAAATTAGAAAGTTAACAAACAAAGAAACTAGTTAATAAACCATTAGCTGAGATTTTGTTCCTTTAGCTGGAAAAATTAAACCGTAATAATATACGGTAGCTAACCTGAAGCTGAAAGCCTTAGCTAAGGATTCTGAATCTCCCCTTAATTATGGTATCCACTTAGACGCTGGTGTTAGAGGAAATAAAATGTGGAAGCAGCGGCGGTAGAAGGAACAGCGGTGGTGGACGGCGAGATGACAATACGAAGATGGAGGGAGAGAGGCCGGAGGCGGCTAAGTGTACCTGATTAGGGTTTAATATAAAGACATGTTCTATTTATATAGGGATTTCCGTGAACAAAATCGAACTTCGTGAATCAGGTTTGTGTTTGTTCGTTTAAAAAATGAACTCGAAATATGTTTGAGGTTGTTTCAAATAAACGTGAGTCATAGGACACTTGCAGCAGAAGCCCTATATGATGCTCTATCCTTAAAATGAAGATAAAAAATAGAGTTTGCCTCTAAAAACCTCTACAACAGAATCACTATCCCTATTAATATTTGGGGATGATGAACAGTACAACCATATTTCTGGAGTAACACCGTAGCATCCCTATTTAATTTTTTATTATTATTTCTCTTTCTTCTTCAGCCAAAATCAATATAAAAAAAAAACGCAGGCCCCCAACCTTTTTCCTTTCTCCTTTCTCCTTTCTCCTCCCTCCATTCCCACCATAGCTGAACCTTCATTCCGCCTGCATTTCTCTTCCGGCATCGCCTCCGTCCGTCAAGCTTCTTTCCGGGACAAATTAAGTCATGAGAAAGCGAGAAGTTATTGGGTGCACCCGCCATATGAGGAATGCGTCAATATGACAAATTTTATACTTTTTATTTTTAAACGAAATTCAAACTGTGTAATCCAAATTTGTTTACTGATCAATTACGTACATATGGATATATCACACAAGAATTTCCTTTAAAAATCACTACTTCATTACAACATTCAAGTCGGGAGAAAGATGACTTCTTCACCTTCCTAGCCTTATTTTTAGAGTAATTAAAAGTAGGATAGGTGTACCACAATTATGCCATAACATATACAATAATTAAATTTTCTACCGTTGATCATTACTAGAATCCATTGTTTATGATATATTTTGATAATGATCAGATGATAGAAATTTAGTTGTGTCACACATTGTGATATCGTTAGAGATAATATCAAGATTAAGTTGTTTAGATAATTATGTTTGAATCTGCATAATGATAGAGTTGTTCTTTGGTTTAGATAAAAATCTATTTGTCATATATTAGTCTATAAATATTATAATAATTTCATTATGATTATCAATGAATGTAATACAATCTCTTTTATATTTCCCTATGATTGTATCAAAGTTTTTTTGACTACCGTCTTTCAGATCCTGATCAATCGTAAAAAAAATCGTTTCGTGGGGTTCGTAATCTACACGAACCCTCGCCCGTGGTTTTTCATATTTTATTTTTATTTTCATTTGGCCTCCGTCTGCTAAAACCATCACTCCGGCGACTTCTCTTACCGGAGCAAATTCTTCTTCTCCGCTCTCACTCTTTTTCTCCTTTTTCGCTTCTCACCTTCTGTACTCCGCCTCGCTCTGTCCTCCTCCGCCCCCGTCAAATTCCACTTTACCGCACTCTCCGTCCTCTAGATTTCCCTTCTAAAACTTTTAATACTCCGATTCGGCTGTGCTTGTAATATCCCGATTTTTCAAAAAGGGCATCCTTGTCTTTTCACGAAAAATCTGAATATTTGGTTTTGTTTTAAAGGATTAAAAGAAAAAGGGAAAAGAAAAGGAAAAGGATTAATTGGGTTTAATTAATAAGGAATAATTAGATTTAATTGGGATTATAGAAGGAAAACTAATTCTAAATTAACCTAGTTGTTGTTTTACGTTAAAAAAAATACTGGGGGGAGCAAGTTTGGAGGAAAAAAAGAAGAGGAGAGACTTTTGAATCTTTAGGTTAATCCGATGATAAAAAACGCAGACATCTCAAGAGAGAAAGGATCACCGCGAGACGAGGATCGTTTATATCAATAATCCCTAAATCCGTTAACGTAAGTTTTTCCCTCATCGTTCTTGATACTAGGGTTTATTCATCATCGTTGTTAAGATGCGTTTTTCTGAGTTTAAATATCGTAGTGATCGTCTTTGGATTGATCGTCTATAGGTTTGAAGTTAAAGGTTAAACTTTTGACGGGTTGAAGCTTTGGATCGTTGTACCACGCAATTTAAGGTAACGTGGTGTTCTTATCGTGTGATTAAGGTGTTATAAAGTTATAGAGCAATTTGTATGCTTATTTTCGTGGTTTTGATTCTGTTTTGGTTGGAGTTTGGGTTGGATTTGGGTTAGAAATCGTGTTTGAAAGATTGCAGATTTCTGGGGAAAAACCCAAGCAAACGAGCGTTTTCACAAGGGCAAACGGGCGTTTGCGATGGCGGCAACTCAACCGAGCGTTTGGGTATTTTGGACGGGCGTTTGAGGGTTTGTTTTGAATCTGAGATGATCTTGATTTTCACGAACGGGCGTTTGAGGATTTGTGGGCGCTTCGTGCAAGGCAAACGGGCGTTTACATGGAGGCAAACGGGCATTTGACTTTGACCTGTTTATTCCGTTTTTACTGTTTTATTGTGTCAGCTTGGTTTCAGGCTTCAAAATCATGTTTTACTGCTTAACCTTATGTGACAAAGCCTTGAATTAGCTTTTGATGGGTTTAGTTCCGCACCATATGGATTCCCTAAAAAGAAGAAGTGTGGGACCGTCGAAAGCTTTGGATTTGCCTTGTGCTTCGATAAGCTGGGGTTTATCGATGTCTGTATGTATGTGTTAGGGTCGTTAGAGTCTAGTGGTCTTAAGAAGAGGAGTAGACGATAGTGAGCCTTTTATGTGAATCAACTTAGGTGGCTAGTTAAACATCTAATCAAACGTATGTGCTAGATTAATAATCTTAAACATCATGCAATGTTTGGTAAGGCATAGTACAATATCATGATGTGTTCTCTCGACTGCACAAAGTATCGCTACCACGCCGGTCAATCGATTGTTAAAAATTATAGAGATAAGGATATGGATCTTTCTTTGAGTGAAATAATAAATATTTAATGTGTATAAATAGAGTTGTGAGGTAGAATATGTATTATTTAATATTATTTGAAATGTTATAGGGATAAAGATATGGATGTTGTTGTAGAGGTTTTTGAATTGAGATGTTGTAAAATATGGATATGTATTATTTTATATTATTTTAAAGATAAAATTTGGGGCATCTGCTGGGAGTTCCATCAACGTCCTTATCCCTAAAAATACTATTGAAAAACACATATGCCTCTTTTACCGCAACTAAATATCTATCTATATATATATATATATATATATATTTAGGAGAGGAAATAAAATTGATTTTGACCCAAACCCGAAAAATACCCGATTGACCCGCTCCAAATCCGATTCATTTAAAAAACAAATATTTTTAAAATCCAAAGATTAATTGCTATTTCAATTACTTACTAATATTACCTTGAATTCAAAATTATTATTTAAATTCAAAATTTTATTTCCTTTAATTTAATATTCCAAAAATATTGCATTAAATTCATGATTATTATTCAGAATTCAAAATTCAAAATCTTATTTACGAGATTCCGAAAATCTATATATCTCTATCTATATAATAATAAAAAAAATTGCAACAAATTCTCCTAAAATCCTCTCGGTCTTCAAACTTTCAAATTTTAAAATCACATGCCTCAAATCCGTCCCTCAAAATCAGCCGTCACCACCACATTTCCTCTTCATCTCTATATTTCCACATTTCCTCTCCATCTCTATATTTTTTTCTATACCACTATCATTATCTATGTTTAATTTGTTTTGATATAGGTTTTCTTTATTTATTAATTTTTCTTTTGCAGGATATTGGTCTTTTTGTTTCTTCCTCGACCGCCTCTGTCATATATGTATACTTACAACCGCCACCACCTTCCAGGTAAAATAGTTCTTTTGTCAAAATTTGTAGCATCTTTCATATAAATTTTCTATTTTATTTATTTCAATAAAATTTCCAATTTTTTTAATACACTATTTCAATTTATTTTACATTTTTTGTTTCTAAAAAAACGTATTTTACATTTTAGTATTTTTTTTGTTCCCATTTTCGGTATAGTTATCATTTTTTTGGTTCTCTTCTCCTCCTTCCGCTTCTCTTCGTCGTGTTTCAGCTATCTACAAGCCCCCTTCAGGTATAATAATTTTTGTAGATCATGTAGTAAAAATGTCTTATGTTTTTTTTTTCTAAATATGTGGTGATCTTTTGTTTATGAATAAAATCACTATAATAATCTATTGTTCTATTTTATTCATTTTGATAGAATTAGTTTTTTTATTGACGGTTATAATTTATATATATATATCTATCTATATATATATATATATATAGAAAAAGGAAGGGAAATAAATTTAATTTTGACCTAAACCCGCTAATTATACTATTGTAACCGCATCAAACCCGGCCGGTGAAAGAAAACATAGTATCTCCTACTAATTGTGTTGGGCAAAAAATTAAAATAAAAATTAGAGAAATAATGGTAGCTACTCAAATTCGTTCAGAATCTTTTGAATCTAATGCAATAATGGCGGTTGCTCAAATTTGTTCAAAATCGTTTTGAATTTATGTGTTACATGTTCAAATTTGTTCAATTTTTTTTCTAAATTTATGTTTTAAAAAAATAACGCCGTAACTCTACCTTTCTCTCAGCTTAAAACATGTGAATAGGGGTTTTTTTTACCTTAATTTTTTTAGGGGAGTTGTCCAAAAGACATAAAAGTAAAATAATTGGAATTTAGAACACTATTAAATTTTAATTGATAAAAGGACAAAAACTTTGAAACCTTACCAAATTACCCCAAATTACCAATGAAAATCCTTATAAGAAAGGTAAAAATGTAAATTAATGGCGTTTATATTTCTGCACTGGTGGTATTGTGTGTTTTATTAGGATCATAATAAAATTTCATCAACTAAATTAGTCTATTAAAAACTAATTAGTCCTTATTACCAAATAATTTGTTAGTCCGTCCTTAACGCCCTATTAAGTTGATAAGTAGTCCTTATCAACAATTTTCCCTTTTTTTTATTTACCCGTAATCTTTTTTTTTGTTTGATTTCTATTCATTAACTATGTTCACACGTTATTATCCATATTATGTTTTCTTTTTTTTTTCTTTATAATTTTTATCAGAAATGATTGCCTCTTAATGTTGATTGATTTTTCGGGATATTGGAATGTTATATACGTAAAATATGTTTACACGTTATGACCTAAATTATTTTTTTTTTCTTTTTTTTTAAACGTAATATTTTTTATGCGTGTAATCATTTTTTTGTTTAGAATTTTATTTATTTATTACGTTCACACGTTATTACCCATATTATGTTTTTTCTTTTTTGTATAATTTTTATTAGAATTGATTGCCTATTAATGGTGACTGAGTTTTTGTTATTTGGATGCTATTCATTAATTATGTTTACACATTATTATCTATATTATGTTTTTATTTTGCGTTTTTTTACTGTAAAATTTTTTTACCTGCATTTTTTTATGTTAGAATTTTAATCATTAATTATATTCACACGTTATTACCCATATTATGTTTCCTTTTTATTTATAATTTTTATCAGAATTGATTGTCTGTTAATGGCGATTAATTACTTACCTTTCCGGCAATGCACGAGATTCCCTAAAAAATGAATGAATTTGCATTAAATGTGTGCTTTTAGTTTTTATTTTTGAAAGGAATTAAACGTGTGATTTTGTCTGATTAATGAGATTTCTAATTTGAAATTAAAAATAAAAGAAAGAGTTCTTATGGTTGAGGGATTGTAGGGATCAAGTGATTTATGTGTTGATTAAAAAGAATTTTAATTTGAAATTTGAAATAAACGAAATTGTTATGGTTGAGAGATTATAGGGGGTGTGTTAATGTTGATTGATTTCTTATTTAATGGGTTGATTTTATTTTTTTACTTGACTTGACTTGCCTATTTTTTCCCTATTTTGGAGCCGATTCGAGAAATTTACTAAAATATGAATGTATTTGCATTAAATGTGTGATTTTTATTTTATTTTATTTTTGGAAGGAATTAAACGTATTATTTTGTCTACACTAATGATAAATGAGAGTTTTAATATGAAATTTGAAATAAAAGAAAGAGTTCTTATGGTTGAGGGATTATAAGGAACGATTTATGCGTTGATTAAGGAGGATTTTAATTTGATATTTGAAATTTAATATAAAAGAAATTTTTATGGTTGAATATAAGTCTAGCCAATCACTTTTTCACCTAAATCCAAGATTTTTTTAAAATCTTTTTTGAGCCTGGGGGGTGGTGGGTGGGTGGGTCTATTTCATCCATTAATCTAAAACACGAGTATCTCTTTTCTCATAAATGTAGTATTAAATTTTTTATTTTGTGCTTTGGCTTCAACCCATACCTTTCATCGTAGTTTGCTTTAAATGCATCATTTAAAATTTATTAAACCATAGGATAACGTAATCGTCTCTTAGTTGTTGAGTTTACTGAAATCAACTTAATGTGCAAATGTTCATCTACATTTGTAGGGTCATAAAGTAAATAACGTTTGGAAGTAGATTGCACTGGTGTACCATATTCATGTCAGAGCATGTTTGCAAATGAGAGCTTGGATGTAGTATACTTTGGTGAAAAGATGATTTGGGGTGGGGGTTTGGTAGTGGGGTGGAGGGGACGGTTGGTGGTTAGGTAATTTGATATTGTAGTGTATGTACATCATACCAATTGTTGTCTTATATGTCAATGATTTGTTGGATATATAATACTTCTAATACGTAATGATTTTCATTTGATATATATTTGAGAATGTCAATACTCATCACATATTTACGTTGAAAGTCCAAATTTATTATTTTTGCATAAATTAAATAACCCCGTGCATGGCACGGGTTTTAGGCTAGTATATATATAAAAGATAAGGGATTTAAAATTGATTTTGACCCAAACCCGGAAAATACCCGATTGACCCGCTCCAAACCCGCTTCATTTCCTAAAATAAAAATATATTTGTAAAATCCTACATTAACTCCTATATATTAACTCCCAAAATTCAAAATTATTATTCAAATTCAAAATTCATAATTCAAATTCTTATTTCCTTTTATTTCATATTCCAAAAAATACTGCATTAAATTCATAATTATTATTCAATTTCAAAATTTAAATTCTTATTTCCTACCTTACAAGTGACTCCAAAAATCTATATATATAGTCAATAATCTACCCTCCTATGTCAGGTTCAATAGTCCGCTGACCGGATTTAACTGACCTAACACGGTCTACATTCAATGAAACGCTCAACAAAGTCGATATAAACCTCACACACGAAACCGAATCTAAACAACTCAGTCGGTTTTACAAGGTCATCCTAGAACCCCGGTTCCCGTATCCTCTCGCAAAATACATATATAAAGAAGATACGTGTAATACGATTATTGAGTGATCAATTCAACAAACGTTATTAAGCAAGGACGGAGCCAAATGGTGGGCTTAGGGTGGCTAAGCCCACCCGGTTGTTATTTTTGGTACACAAAAAATTCGATATAATATAATCCAACACATTCAGTTATCTTAATACAGCGACTATACATAGATAGTCCACTAACCCACCAAAAAATAAATTTCTGGCTCCGTCATTGTTATTAAGCACAAGTTCTAGAATTACTTTAATATCGAGATTCAACAAATCAAACATCAAGAACACCAAAAGAACAAGCTAGGGTTTCGATTTCGAAGATTATCAAATAACTCGACTATCGGGAAATTAGCTACTCATTCTATCAACAAAAATACAAGAAATCAACAATAAAAGTAAAAATCATCCAGATATAAACATTTAATCGAGATTACCGAAAGATGAAGTTGAAGAACACCGGAAGAAAACGAAATCCAAACTGAAATAACAATAGTCCAATAGCCCCAATCTTTGGATTACAACTAATTAAAGCTAATCTAAGCTAACTATTTAAAAAAAAAATTAAATCTAAGAAAAAGGATGAAAAGCTGCAGAAACGAGCTGAAGGGGATGGTGAAACTCTGTTTTTCGACCTAAAAAGACTATTTATAGTGGATTGGGGAAATGGGACATAACACCGTAGGCAGCTGCCTGTGATTCATAGGCAGCCACCTATCAATTGGGCCAATTTGGGGGACTCTCAGCATCTTCTAGGCGGTTGCATTATTAGTACAGTAGTACTCACACAAAATAGAAAGGAAAAAAAATGTTTTTACTATTACCACCATTCACGTGAGAACGAAGAAATGGCAACGCATTTACGAGCTTCCAGTCATGTTGTCATTTTCAATTTTTTTTTCTTTGCATCAGGAAAGAATCTCACCAAGGGGATGTTTCGTTTTACGAGAAGTTATTAGGTACATCCGCCATATACGAAGTGCACTCATATGTTAAGAAATATATTATTGAGTGATGATGTGGCTTAATTGTATTAATTCAAGTATATGATGATGTGTCTAGATTGTATTGATCCACATATGTGGTGTTAGATATATATGGTGAACACATTGTGTTACAGAATGTTGATATATGCTTTGTACCCCTGACATTTTGATAACATAATACATAATTATTCTCCTTCAATATTTCTAAGTTCGTAGCAGAGCCGGCGGTGGCCATGGCGAATTCCGGCCAACCAACAGACACCGTATCATCTCCTCCGGTGTCTTCCACCATATCATCTTCTCCGGTGTCTTCACCAATCGATCCTGACACTCAACCACAACAATTCACCACTAGTATAGCTACTCAAACTACACTTCCACCATTTTCTTACTTTCCCGGTGGTGCTCCACATTTCACAGTCTCCGTCATGTCTCTTCCGCACATGCAGTCTCTTATTCCATCATTCTATCCACCGGGTAGGAGGTTTACGGGTCGGATCCCGACCCGATTCTACCACTAGTGTAAACTGACTAACCGAACCGATCAAACCGATTAATTGAAAAACCGAACCAAACCAAACCGTTTATGATATGATTAGTTTTGGTTTCATATTTTTCAAACCAAAATATTTGGTTTCGATTTAAAAATACTTAAAACCAAACCGAACCGTGAAGATTCTTAGGTAGGAGGAGGAGCTGGTGGCGGGTTGGTGGTGTAGATTGAGTCGATGAAATGATGAGTAATTAGTAATTTTTATAAGTCAATAGTTGGTTTTTTTTCTTTTTGACGAAGTCAATAGTTGTTTTTGTAATAAAATAATTTGGAAATAGTAAAAAAAAAATGGATATAATATAATTTAGTTTATAGAGGTGTGGTGTAATTAGTAGAATTATCCTTTAAAAATCTGAATGTGTGGTGCCTTAAGTAACATATTATTTTTATAATGTTGTGGTGCTTTAGGTAGACAAAATGTAATGTCTTTAAATGCGCTAATCTATATATATTAAATGCGCTAATCTATATTATTTTTATATATATATATATATATATATATATATATATATATATATATATAGGAGAGGAAATAAAATTGATTGACCCAATAACCCGCTCCATACCCGAATCAACCCGTAAATTTAAAAAAAAAAAAAAACCTTCCCTAATTACGAAATTTGAGTTTTCAATTCCCCTAATAAATACGCAAACCTTCTAATATTTTTTCATTCATCTTCATACCTTCTATTCATTTCATCATTCGTCTTCATTTCAGTTGTGCCATATTTCTTTTTAGTTTTGTAGTTATTGTTTTTCTACAATAATATTTTTTTCCGTTGCAATGACAAAGGCCCTTTCGATTCCAAATCGCAAAGCCCTACTCATTTCATCTGCACAGAATTGCTAAGTCATTTCAATCAAAATGGAAATCCCAGAAACATCGTATGAATAAATAATTGCATCGCATATTGTTTTTTTTGGTAAGCCTCTTCGTAATAGTTTGAATTCTATTGTGCATCATTAACTTCTGTTGTTTGACGTTTTATGGAATTCAATGTTTTGGGTTCTTTTGTTTTTCATAATGTCTTAAGATTATATTTGTTTTTGTTGAGGGTTCTATTTTATGTTTTTAAATTATATTTGTTTTTGTTGCCAAGTGATCGTGCGGTTGCAAAGAATCTCATCTATTTGAGCTTTGTCATGCCTAGCCTCAGAGACTTCATTCAGCTTGAATTTCAACCAAAGAATCAGATTTTGAGTAGGATTTCAGTATTCATATTTTCCTACTTTATAGTTTTGTTGTTATTGTTTTTTCACAATAATATTTTTCATCGGAAATGTGAGATACTTGCTCTTCCTATGTTGACATTGTTTTTGTTCATTTTTTGTGTTTTTGTTCTCCTTATATTTTGATATTGTTATATCAAAATAAACTTTATTTTTTCCTTTTTAACCTTTTTTCGTTTGTTCATTCCTCTTCATTTCATTTACTTGCTCTTCCTATGTTGACATTGTTTTTGTTCATTTTTTGTGTTTTTATTCTCCTCATATTTTGATATTGTTATAGTCAAATTAACTTTTATTTTTTCCTTTTTAACCTTCTATTCGTTTGTTAATGACAAACATCCCAACAATTAAGGCGGTTTCAATTATTCGATATTTATAATCATTCCTGTAAATAAATCAAACCAAAAATTATGTCAACCCAAATTTTCCTATATAATTAACTTATTTCGAAAACTATACCATTAACATCCCAACAATTACGACAGTATCAATTATTTAAAAATTATAATCATTCCTGTAAATAAATCAAATCAAAAATTATGTCAAGCCAAATATTCCTTTATTAATTATAATATGTCCTATAATTAAGTAATTTAGAAAATTATGACATATAATGATTCCTATAACTAAATTATTTCGAAAATTATGTAATTGACATCCCAACAATTATGTCATGCCATAACGTCCTAACAATTTTGTCATTTTATTAAGAAAAACCTCAAGTGATTTATTCCTGTATTAATCATGCCATTAATGGTTCATACTTATTACAAAATTTGACTTTCTCAAATTTGATTTTCTTAATAAATAACCTCTCTCTCCAATCACATTAATTGTAATTGTTACGAAAATTTCAATCGAATATTTCTGCGTTAATTGTTATTATTTCTATAATTAAATAATGATATTATTGCCTAAATGTTATGACTTAAGGTGTAGAAAAAATGCTGCCGAATACCATTAACATCCCAACAATTATGGCAGAATCAATTATTTATAAATATTCATTCCTATAAATAAATCAAATCAAAATTTATGTCTAGCCAAATATTCCTACATTAATTATAATATGTCCTATAATTAAGTTATTTTGAAAATTATGCAATATGATGATTCCTATAATTAAATTATTTCGAGAATTATGTCATTGGCATCCCAACAATTATGTCATTGAATAACGTCCTAACAATTAAGTCATTTTCAATTATTAAGAAAAATCTCAAGTCATATATTCCTGCATTAATTATAATCATTCTAAAATTTTGTTACCTCAAATCATGCCATTAATGGTTCATACTTATTACAAAATTTGACTTTGTCAAATTTGACTTTCCGAATAAATAACATCTCTCTCCAATCACATTAATTGTAATTATTACGAAAATTTCAATCGAATATTCCTGCATTAATTGTAATTATTCCTATAATTAAATAATGATCTTCATACCTAAATGTTATAACTTAAGGTGTGGAAAAGTAAGCTGACGAATACCATTATCATCACAACAATTATGGTAGTATCAATTATATAATAATTATATTCATTCCTATAAATAAATCAAATCAAAAATTATGTCAAGCAAAATATTCCAACATTAATTATTATATGTCCTATAATTAAGTTGTTTTGAAAATTATGCCATATAATGATTCCTATAATTAAATTATTTCTAGAATTATGTTATTGACATCCCAACAATTATGTCATGCCATAACGTCCTAACAATTATGTCATTTTCAATTATTTAGAAAAATCTCAAGTCATATATTCCTGCATTAATTATAACCATTCCAAAATTTGGTTACTTGAAATCATTCCATTAATGGTTCATACTTATTACAAAATTTGACTTTGTTAAATTTGATTTTCCTAATAAATAACCTCTCTTTCCAATCACATTAATCATTCCAATAAACTTTATTTTTGTATTTCTCAGTTAATTAGATCAAATAAACTTTGTTCATTTCTTAAAATAAGCAAACCCAATGCATATTGTAAACAATCAAATTTATTATTGTAATCATTTACAATGTTACGCGTTAATTGTTAATTTGTCTCATTTGACGCATTAATTGTTTATTTGGAGGCAATAACTTAACGAGAAATTTGAAAATGTTTCATTTCGTAAAATGTCTCCATAATGTCTCCATAATAAATTTGACTTTTGAAAGTTTGATTTTCCTAATAAATAATTCATCAGAATATTTAATGAATAAAAAGGTTTTTTTATAGTATACAATAGTTGAATAAAAACAAAATCAATAATAATTAATAGAGAAATACGAAAAAAAAAATCACACTAATTACACTTCAAATAATTACAAAATTTGACTTTCTAAATTTGATTTTCTAATTATGTAGAACCATTAACAAACAAATACGAATCAGAAATGAAAAAAATTGTAAATGCGGTGTAATACTGTACAATAGAATATTTATGGAAAAAGAAAGTTTTTAGATTTCTCGGGATAATGGTATTTATAGTATCCAATAGTTAAATAATAGAAGAATACGAAAAATGTCCAAAAATATTTGAACATGCCCTAATTAACAGAGAAATACGAAAAAAATTCACACTAATTACAGTTCACACTAATTACAAAATTTGACTTTCTAAATTTGATTTTCTAATTATTTAGAACCTTTAATAGACAAATATGACTAATAAATGAAAAATTTGTAATTGCGGTGTAAAACTGTACAACAAAATATTTACGGAAAAAGAAAGTTTTATATTTCTCGGGATAATGATATTTATAGTAATACTGACAAATTTTGAACGATCATTTTGAGGTCTTGCTTAAATTTGATCGGCCCGAATGTTGTGCATCATTAGCTATATATAAGACAAAAGATTATATCTTCTTTGACATCCTTTAATGATTGTGATTCTATCTTTTTTGACATCCTTTAATGATTGAAATATTGCAAGTTATTATTTTAATTTCATTTTATCGTATGATCAAGCATTGGGTTTGTTCAATTTTTTTCAGATGGGTATTTATTTAAAATTTTATAAATTATGGATGATTCACTGTTTTATTTTACGTTGAGTTATCTCCGTACATAGCACGGGTAAATTGCTAGTATATAAATATGTGTTGTAGGTCTATAAATTAGCCATTGTAATATTTTGGGGGCTTTTATCAATTCAAATGAAATTTTTTTTAACATGGATTGGATTGAATATACATAGATTTTTTTTAACGGAACATGTAATTTTGGGCTTTCAAGACGGTTGGGCCTTCGGCCAACGCCTCATCCGCCTTTAATATGGGCCGGCCCTGCATGGCAGTAACATTTCTGATTAATAACTAGCTAGACCCGACCGTTATAATGAATGATATAAAAACGTGTTATGTCACGATAACATTACACTTGTGGTTTAGTGGAAGATGATTTCAAGAGACGTGAATCCCACTATATCTTTATGGGAGTAATTGTAGTATAATATATATGGAGTAGTAACTCCTAAGCTTCATGGCATGTGGAAATCATATTATGTGCTTTGCAACTTGCAACTCCTGTATTAATTATGGTCCTGTTTGTGCCAGAAAAGAATGCCGTAAAAGGCTGCAATAAGGTCCTCCTCTTCCTCGTGCTACCCAACCCTTGTTGCTTGAAAATAGGTTGTACGGATACGAGAATACGGAATATGTGGATATGATATTGCGTGAATTATCAGGGTGGCGGTAACGGCTGGACCGTGTGGATATCTGGTTATTTAAGTATGATTTCTCCGGCAGTATAAGCAGTGACAACGGTGGTTAATTATATGAAAGAAATGATATTTCCGGCAGACAATATGAATGTGGACTCAGACTCGACGAATTGACAGGGCTTGACCTGCTTTCATTCATTATCATCCTCTCCGTTGTGATTTACACATAGCTCCTATTTATAGGCGTCGGACTAATTGCGATTATGCTAATGACAACAGACTTAATAAAGTACAATTAAACAGAAACATGATCCCGGACCAGGGGTGATGACTTGTCCCGAGGTCGTCCATCTTTATGTGAGTTCATTGGTGATCTTGTCGCTCCGAGTAGGTTGATTCTCGGTTTGGGAATTGAGTCCGACCTATTTCTGATTTGTTAGGAGGCTGTGTGTGTGGGTGGCCCCTGGGCTGTCAAGGTCCGGCCTTGGCCCGAAGTGACACCGAGGCGAACGATGAGCTCGTCCGCTTGCGACTTGAACCCCGCTTGGCAGCAAGCGGGTTGAGGATGGAGTCGGCTTAAATGCTTATGATGTGACCACCGATCGGATCGACCGGGTCCGTGGGACCGTATCTGGGTTCCCCATATCATAAACACACGGATATGAGATTTTTAAACATACTACCTCCTGTCCTATAATATATAAGTCGTATTGTGAGTTTCTACACGATTAAGAAAATCTTGAATATCATAAATTGAAAGTTAAATATTTAAAATATATCTTGATTAGCTATCATTAGTGCTCTTAAGTAATTAAAATGGTTAAATTGAAAATAAATTATGTGTAAGATAGAAGAAACGGTAATAAATTAGGTGCGGATATGCATATTCGAATCCCTATGTAATTAACATTCCTATGTCAAAAAAAATCGATAGTGATATATGCACAACACATTTATGTACAATATGTGCACTACATATGATCTCACCATTGATTATGGTGGTATCTAAATTAATTCATGTGTCCTACACATTATTAATGGTGAGATCAATAGCATATGTTGTGTACAAATGTGTTATGCATGTATCATTTTCCAAAAAAAGATATTAACATTCCAAATTGGTCCTTTATCATAAATATCCGATTTGTATCTGTCTCGGATACGTATACGCCAAAGCCTGCAAGTAAAACAGTGGGGACAAATTTTAAATTAAAAAAAAAAAAAAAATTATTTTCAAGATTGAAAAGAATACTTCACCACGCCTTCACGTGTATGCTAATTAAATATGCTACTTAGAACTTGCTGGCGTGCAATTTTTATATATATATTTTACACACACCAAATCTTCCTATATATTTAAGGATAGGGAACTTCTCCTTTAGGCAACAAATCAAAACTAAACACCAAAAAAAAAATGGTGAGATCAAAAAACAGGTTGCTAGTGTTTATGATTTTGTTTATTACAATAGCTCCTATAATAAGTGGCCATGAAGAAAATGGAGGCCACACTTCAATATCCAAGAACGAAAAAAGTCACAATGACATAAAAGAAAGCAACAAAAATGAAGATTATTGGGGCGGAGGAAGCGGAGGTGGGGGGAGCGGCAGCGGTGGTGGTGGAACATACGGAGGAGGAGGTGGTGGTGGTGGTGGGAGCGGCGGTGGTGGTGGAACATACGGAGGTGGAGGAGGATGGGGATGGGGAGGAGGTGGAGGTGGATGGTGGGGATGGGGATGTAGAAGATCATCATCACCACAAAGGAAACATGGACACAAGAGAGTTAGGAGAGAAATGGACGGTGGAGATTACAAGATGGGGGAGTTTGCACAATGCATGGGGAAAGGAAGGTGTCATGGGATGAGATTGGATTGTCCTCTTCATTGTGGTGGACCTTGTTTTTATGATTGCAAATATATGTGCAAATCTCATTGTCACAGACATTAATTAGATTTTTGTGTTTGATTTGGAAATTTTATGGTGTTTTTGGAAATGCATTTTTTAAATTTTTGTGTTATCATTTCTGTGCTTGATTTAGAAATTTTAACAGTAAAATAACATGCAAGAGTTGACTAAATATCATAAAACAAGCCTACATCCCCCCAGTAGTGATTTTTCTTACATTTGAAAGCTTGGATCTGCAATGTTGGCTTAGAAATTGGGGTTGGAACTGAAGAACCTCCTACAAAAATGAACACTACAATCAAATGGAGATAAAACCGATAACAAATTGAAGAGACTTGGAAGAACGTCAACTAAAAGATGAAAAACATGAAGGAGATGGAAAAAACACAAGTTTTCCTTACCAAGTTTCGTGGAAATTGCTGCTAGATTTCTTATGTCTTCATTAGAGAGCTCTTGCCTTTGATTTCGTGAGATTAAGAGATGTGAAGGTAAAGATTTTGTGAGTTTTATGTACAGAAATGAAAGGGTTTGCAACTAGGGTTAGATTTTGAGAGAGATGAAGCCTAAATATGTAACTTAGGCTTTTATACCCCTGGACTCCCAGATCTCGTTCCCAACGCAGTCCCTGCGCTTTGCTGCCGCAAGGCCGGTATGAAGAGTTTCTGAAAGGACAAAAATGCCTTTACCTTTTATGTTAGAAACCATTCTAGTAAAATGTGCTACTTGTTCCCCGGTAGGTGCTACTTGTTCCCTAGTACGTATTTATCTCTCCACGTCCAAGTATTATATTTGTATCCTTATATATCTTCACAACTACGTTCTTGACCATATTGATATGTTCTTCATAATCCTTCACGTGACATGTGTTTAATGTGTTTGTTATTGTCTATTTTGTTTCTGGTTTTATTTATTTAATGTATAAATCCACTTACTTGGATGCAGTAGAACTTCTCTATCGATGATCAAGTCTCCACGGGATCGTAGGATTTTCTCATCATCATATTGAAAGTTGTTATAAATGTTAAAAATAGATGTATGATTATTGTAGAACACATCTTTTTATTACCTATGGAAATTTTGTATTGGGAGTGATGGGGTTAATTAATTAAGTGGATTCTATGATACCAATAAGGTATTGCTATAATGGTGAACATTATAGTATAATTTGACAAGTGACCAGGGTTCGAATCCTGCTTGAGGGAGTAAAAAAGAAGAAAAAAAAAAGTGGATCCTATGATGGATCCAGATCCAATACATCAGGAAATGGACCATCAACACCATCCTTCAAGGCCATTTGTGGTCCCATTTTCATCACTTTTGACAATTTGCCATCTTTAATATGTTTGGCCTAAGAAAATGATTAGAATCATTTTGTCTAGCAAAACTTTATTGCATGTACCAACAGTTGTATAAGTTATTTATTTTATTGTATTTATATGAGTAAAAATATATAGTGTAGAGTCTGACAGTATAAGGTTTTTCTTCAAGAGCTCTTTCAATATAGTGCATCAGAGAAGAATCGAACGGGTGTATCTTTTCTTCTTTTTGCACCTTTTCATTGCACTTGTGAGAGCTTTTAAACCATTGTAGGAATGTTTTCACTCTCATTCATCACACATTCATACTATTTGCAGGATAGGTGGACGCATGTGTAATCAATGGGGCAACTCCGCAACTGCCCCCTTAAGTCGAAAAAAACACTATTATTACATTATGTGTTTTATTTGTATTTCTTTATATTTTTCATTTGCCGTGTTAGTGTTCTTCTTACTCAAAAACTTGCGGCCGCCGCTGATTTAAAGGGAAGAATATCACGTGACTCTCTATGATTATACAATTATTTAGTTATAAAATATTTCTTGCGATTGCCATTAATCGGTACGTAGATAGATACAGCCCAACCGACCTGGCAGTCCGGCTTCCTTGTGTGATATTAATTATCATCTACTTATATACATGCAAATATGGCTTCAAAAAAAATATATATATACATGCAAATAATTCCTAGGCACAAATATATTATATTGGTGAAAACAAAGCTACACTATACTTAATTTGTAGTTGTTAAATAATTCACTCCTATATATCAATAAGTGGCATAAACTATCAACATTTGAAGGAAGTAAATTACTCTCCATTGATTTCTAAGATTTACAGACTTACGGTGTGTTTAAAAAGTAATAGGAAATAGAGTAAATGCTTGTAAATGCATAATTACCACTCTTGTTCACACCATGTAATGTAATAAATAATTACATACTATGATTATTTGTAGAAGTTTTGAAAGACTCTTCAACAACCCCCTCCAAACCCCAAGTAAATAGGATGGATACGAAGATTGGTCTTTACATCCAAAAATCTTTGAGAACTCAATTAATGGCTTAGTCAAAAGGTCAGGTAGCTGATCATTTGATGAGATGAAGACAATTTGGAGAGATTTGTTGGCCACAAGCTCACACACAAGATGAAGTCAATCTCAGTGTGTTTGGTGTGAGCATGAAGAATTATTGTCAGTACGATATGTCAAACCAATGTTATCACGCCATAATGTAAGAAGACATGGTAGAGAGATATGAAGTTCACGCAGTAGACTGCATATCCATTGGACTTTAGAGGCCTCATGTGATTGGGCTTTATATTCTTCTTTCGTACTACTCTTGGCAACAATGGGTTGTTGTTTACAGCGCAAAATGGTGATGTTATGTCCAAGGAAGATGCAATGGGTCGAGTGGCACAATCAGGGTCAGAGCATATAGGCTTGAAGAGTGTCAGGAGATTGACGAGAAATCAATTGTCCTTCGGAAATAGAATGCTTGAGGTAGCGTAAGATGCGTTTGAGAGCCATCCCTTGGCATTAGTAGGAGCATGCATGATTTTATTAACTTAATTTATGAACAGCAAAGGCGATGTCAAGGCGAGTTAAATTAAATTATCACAAACCTCCGATGGATTTGATGTCATCGGCTAAGATGGATTTGAAGCCGAGAGCAACATCAAAAAAGGGCTTTCCATCGGTTTTGCTAAGACACGACTATTAACTGCCATAGGTGTTTGACACATGATTTTGCATTAGTCAACCCCGAGTGCTGCTGCAATAATTGAGGGATATAGTTTCCCTGATTGGGAAATAAACCACTAGATGACGGCAAGGCCTCAATGCCAAAAAAAATAAGACAAAGAACATTGATCTTTAATAGGAAATGTGTGCCCAAGTCATCAATAACATGTTGAACAAGAGGAGGAGAGGTGCCAATAATTATCACATCATCATATATTGAATCAATGTATTGTGAGCACCATCATGATAATAGTAAAAAGACGTATCAGCTTTGCTACTGCAAGGCCGGTATGAAGAGTTTCTGAAAGGACAAAAATGCTTTTACCTTTTATTTTAGAAACCATTCTAGTAAAAGGTGCTACTTGTTCCCCAGTAGATGCTACTTGTTCCGTAGTATTTATCTCTCCACGTCCAAGTATATATTTGTATCCTTATCTTCACAACTACGCTCTTGACCATATTGATATGTTCTTCACAATCCTTTACGTGACATGTGTTTAATGTGTTTGTTATTGTCTATTTTGTTTCTGATTTTTTTTACCGAGTATTAATGCCACGCATCGCGTTTTCACTGGATTCAAGTGAAACTCTCTACTGATGATCATGTCTCCACGGTATGATTTTCTCATCATCATATTGAGAGTCGTTATAAATGTTAAAAATATATGTATGATTATTGTAAAACACGTCTTTTTTTTACCTATGGAAATTTTGTATTGGAAGTGACGGGGTTAAGTGGATCCTATGATGGATCCAGATCCAATGAATCTGGAAATGGACCATCAACACCATCTTTCAAGGCCATTTGTGGTCCTATTTCCATCACTTTTGACAATTTGCCATCTTTAATATGTTTGGCCTAAGAAAACGATTTGAATCATTTTGTATAGCAAAACTTTAATGCATTTACTAACAGTTGTATAAGTTATTTATTTTATTGTATTTATATAAGTAAAAATATATTGCGTAGAGTCAAATGACTTACTCGCGGTAAGCGCCTGCAGAAGAGTTCTCTTTTAACATAATGACTGCAGGAAGAATCGAGCCAGGTGTATCTTTTCTTCTTTTTGCACCTTTTCATTGCACTTATGAGCTTTTAAACCATTGTAGGAATGTTTTCACTCTCATTCATCACACATTCTATTTGAAGAATAGGTGGACGCATGTGTAATCAATGGGGCAACTCCGCAACGGCCGCCTTAAGTCGAAAAAATACTATTATATACATTATGTGTTTTATTTGCCTTTCTTTATATTTTTCATTTGCTCTGTTAGTGTTCCTCTTATCCAAGATCTTGCGTCCGCTATTGATTTATAGTGAAGAATATCATTCATGTGACTCTCTACAATTATACAATTATTTAGTTATAAAATATATCTTGCAATTATCATTAATCAGTAGATAGATAGCCCAACCAACCTGGCAGTATGGCTTCCTTGTGTGATATTATCATCTACTTATATACATGCAAATAATTCCTAGACACAGATATATTATTTTGGTGAAAACAAAGCTACACTATCATTAATTTGTAGTTGTTAAATAATTAATTCACTCCTATGTATCGATAAGTGGCATAAATTATCAACAATTGAAAGAAGTAAATTACTCTTCATGGATTTCTTAGATTATTGTTATTACTGTGTGTTTAAATAGTAGGAAATAGAGTAAATGCTTGTAAATGCATAATTACCACTCTTGTTCACACTATGTAATAAATAATTACATAATATGATTATATGTAAAAGTTTCGAAAGACTCTTAAACTCCCCCCTCCCCTTCCCAAAATCCTATGTAAATAGGATGGATAGGAAGATTGGTCTTTACATCCAAAAAATCATTGAGAACTCAATTAATGGCTTAGTCAAAAGATCAGGTAGCTGATCATTTGATGAGATGAAGACAATTTGGAGAGATTTGTATGCCACAAGCTCACACACAAGATGGAAGTCAAATTCAGTGTGTTTGGTGTATGCATGAAGAATTATTGTCAGTACGATATGTCAAACCAATATCATCACGCCGTAATGTAAGAGTATATGGTAAAGAGATATGAAGTTCACGCAGTAGACTGCATATCCATTGACTTTAGAGGCCACATGTATTTGGGCTTTATATTCTTCTTTTTTACTACTCTTGGCAACATTGAGTTGTTGTTTACAGTGCCATATGGTAATGTTATGTCCAAGGAAGATGCAATAGACGTCAATGGATCGAGTGGCACAATCAGGGTCAGAGTATATAGGCTTGAAGAGTGTTACGAGATTGACGAGAAATCAATTGTCCTTCGGAAATAGAATGCTTGAGGTAGCGTAAGATGCGTTTGAGAGCCATCCATTGGCATTAGCACGCATGATTTTATTAACTTAATTTATGAACGGCAAAGGCGATGTCAAGGCGAGTTAAATTAAAATATCGCAAACCTCCGACAATGTTGCGGTATATAGAGAGCAACATCAAAAAAGGGCTTTCCATCGGTTTTGCTGGGACGACTATTAACTGCCATAGGTGTTTGACATGGTTTTGCATTAGTCAACCCCGAGTGCTGCAATAATTGAGAGATATACTTTCCCTGATTGGGAAATAAACCATTAGATGACGGCAAGGCCTCAATGTCAAAAAAATAGGACAAAGAACATTGATTTTTAATAGGAATTGTGTGCCCAAGTCATCAATAACATGTTGAACAAGAGGAGGAGAGGTGCCAATAATTATCACGTCATCATAAATATGAATCAATATATTGTAAGCACCATCATGATAATAGTAAAAAGAAGTATCAGCCTAAGAATCCTTAAAGCCATATGATTGAAGAACTTCAGTGAATCTAAAGAACCAAGCTATAGGTGCCTGACGGAGTCCATAAAGACAACGGCTGATACGAAAACATGATTAGGGTAGTTGGGATCAACAAAGCCCTGATGTTGCTGCATGTAAACATTTTCAATTTGATGACCATGTAAAAAAGCGTTTGGAATGTCTTCATGTCGTAAAGGCCAACTGTCGTTAGTCGCCAAAGAGAGCAAAAGAGAATGGTGACATGTTAGACAAGTGGACTAAACGTGTCAGTCATCAAGCCCTTCAGTTTGATGATATCTTTTCTCAACAAGATGAGCCTTGTAGCGCTCAATACAACCATATGCATGCTTCTTGACTCAAACTCATTTGTTACCTACAATATTTAGGTTAGATGAGAAGGGAACAAGGCCCCAAGTGTGATTGTGCAAAAGAGCATGAACTTCATCATGCATAGCATCACGTCTAAATCGTTGTTTGTTGGCTTTGGTAAATGAGGTAGGCTCAATAGGCTCGGTGGTGCTGAGGAAGGTGTGAATAAAATTGGGTGGTAGGGTCTCAAGTTTTAAGGTGTTGGTTTTGGAGCAGGTGATCAAGCAATGTTGTAAAATTGAACCAGACATAGCCAAATGCGTCTTGTCCTCGTAGTTAGGGAAGAATCGGAGCACACCATAGGTGATAGTTTTGGAATGTGAGTTCAGTAATGTGAATTGTGGAGGAAAGATTAAAGGTTAGAAGTGAAGAAACAGAGGTTGGATGTGGAGGAGAGGTGGTGGATGAAGTTGCGTCGGCCATTAGAAAGGGGCATTATTATTTGCTCCACTCGGTCTACTCGTGCACCACTCTACTTATGTCCCACGGTAGAGCTGAATTAGTAAAAGTTGGTTCTGGAACGTAGAACCGACTTTCCGTAGGTACATTGATGAGAACCAGACTTTTTGTTCCTTCACCTTCGGAAAGTCGATTAGGGCTTAGGGTTTTACGGTTTAGGGTTTAAAAGCCAACTTAGAGCGAAGGGTGGGAGAGATTAGAGAGAAAGAAGGTATAGAAGTAGTCGAATGACATGATGTGTGTGATGTTGTTGTTGTTGTTATTTTTATTTTATTTTTTTTAGTGGGTGTGATGTTGTTATTCTCCATTAATTTCCAATATAATTACAACGTGTTTAAATAGTAGAAAATAGAGTAAATGCTTGTTGCAATCCTTGTTTACACTATGCAACAAATTATCAAACGGTAGTTATTATTATTATTGGCAGAGGTTTCTAGAGAATCTTTCAACATAACTTGTCAGTTGTCACGATTATTGCTACATTTTTATTTTATAATTTGCCCACAGATTAATACATTTTTATACAGTTAAAATAGCATGACTATACCCCTCAAAAAAATAAAAAAAATAAAAATAGCAGGACTATAAAATCCCAATAATGTGTTTTGTCAAGCCGTCCCTTTCTCCTTTCAAATCAAACATGGTAAATCATTTCGCTTCCTTTGGCAAAATGAGAGTGACCAAGTAGTAGTAATATATCCGCTACTTTTTCAATCACAATATTTTACATAACACAATCAACACCACATATTCTGTTGTGACCCACCAAAAAGAATAATTGAACATTTTAATCAAGGGCTACCACACATGTAGTGGTTTGTGCACTACACTTTCCAGTGACCCCAATTATCTCTTGAAAACCCAAGTTTCGTGAACCTAGGATGAAGAAATAATGCAGATGAGAATTATTTAGTTATATATTTAGAATGATTAATCAATTACTGTGTTTTATATCAATTAATAATGCAACACTATATATGATCAACGATTCCACTCAAAAAAAAATTATATATATATATATATGATCAACCATATTAAATGTGAAAATTTTGTATGACGACTTGTTACCATTCAAACGGACATATATTTACAAAACACAAGCAAAAGGGGAAGGACAAAAAAAAATACATTGATGTAAACAGGGGTAATGATATTGTCAAAACCATATTGACACTTCAAGTCGCACAACATGACGTGGTAACTATTATGGTATGCGTCATGCTATACATAGAGTCTCAACGCCAACACGTGAATGTCGTACACATTATCATGTCATGTTGTGACATGTATAGTGTTAATATGTTCGTAACAATGTCATTATTCGGGCGTAAAAGAAGGGGACACGAGGCTCCTAACGTTACACGATTGACATCCATCGAATGACGACACATTGCACAAAGTTTCTCGGTGACATCCCTTAAATATCTCTAAGGTCCCTTAGATATTACTTGGGAAATCTCTAAAATTATCTTCGATTCCTCATGTATATTTCTCCAGAACCGATGATTTTGACAAGAAAATTTATAAGATACCGAAGTAATATTCAAGGGGCCTTCAAAATATCTAAAAGATCCAAGAAAAATCATCAAGAGTGATGTCACCTTACTGATAACCTTATAATAATCACTAGGGGAATCTGGGCTCCTTACAACACCTAACAAATTGCAAAGAAAAAAAAGAGGTTTTTATGGGTACCCCTAACTGCTTCCGACACCACAATTACATATAAAAATGATGATGTCGCGGCAAATATCAGGGGTGCCCATAGAACCGATCATTGCAAAACTATCCACCAAGAAAAGGGGCTGTTATTGATATAGTGGAGGATCAAACCCAACTGAGATTGTGATTTCTCTACCAAAATGGTTTGGATCTTTTATTTGAAGCAGATGAAGAAGTTGGTGGGTTGGTCTGAGGAACAGCAAAAGAATTGTCATCATTCCATTTCCTGTTGACCTTTAAATCTTTATTATGTTGCTTGAAGTTGAAGCTGATTTGACCTCCAAAAGCAGCCATATTCCAATTGGAGAAAGGTTGATTATTTTCATTTTCAATTGGATTTATTGCTGCTGCTGTAGCGGCTTGTGGGACCCAATCACCATTGCTTTTTTGTGATGAGAATGAACTTTCATTGTTGTTGTTGCTATGCAGATCAGTACAATCCCAGAATGGCATCACATCACAACCACTACCACTACCACTACCACCACTCTGATTTGATTTTCAAGAAAAAAGTCCATTATTCAAATCCAAATTATTTTGCTGCTTTAATTGATCAAAAAGATTCTTGCGGATCAATCAAGCAACACAGCAGAGTTCAAATCATATGCTGATGTATTGGTTGCTTAATTGATCCGCAAGAAAGATGAAATTATAAATCAAAACCATAACCATAAACAGAATTCAAGAAATTTAAGAAGTCAGAGAAGAATTCAAGAGATTTTACTAACCTTAGAGAAAACTAAAGGAGAGAAAGGATCAATGAAATCTTCAACAGACCAATCGGATAGCACATCTACCAATTGATCGGAAATTATTTGACGACTTCCATTGTTAGTATCCTTTTCGTTCATTGATCCTATGCTTCCAATTTCTGAGCTAAAACCCTTGGAACCGTTTACAGATTTGGGGCTTTTAACAATTTCTTCCTTATTTGCCGAATCATGAGAGTTATAACTAGGAACAGCATTAGAAACAATCGGAGACACAATGGGAACAGAGTTTCTGGAAGATTCTGCAGCTTCTACTGATGATGAAGATGATGAATAAAGTGCAGAAGTTGGTGAGACCTTGATTCCTGTAAACAAAAACCTGTTGTGCTTCAACGCCTTTGATTTGTGTATCGGAACATCACATTCTCTGCATAAAATAGCTCGATCTTGCTGACAAAATACAAAAGCTCTCCTCTCCTGCAAAATTTCATTGAAATCAAATCCTTATATGGATTCTAGTTCAACTATACCAAAAATAAGAACAAACGATCAGATTCGAGTTAATTTATATATATATATACCTGGCAAATATCACAAACAGGGAATTGTGTAGGAGAAGGAGAGAGTAGGGAGAAACGGTGGTGTTTTCCGGCTAGCTTATTAGCATGGTGGACACGGTGGTCACAGGCGGAGCATAACGCAGCTTCATCAGCTACGCAAAATACAGATGCTTCGCCATTTTCACAGACATCACAACGGATCTTCATTCACTTGATTGATGTTTTCAACTTTGAATTCTAAGTAAGAAACATGAAAATTAATTAAACTAATAAAAAGTGAAAAATGAGTGGAGAATTTTTCATAGGAGAGAAAGAGAAAGAGAAAGAGGAAAAAAAGAAAACAAAAAGGGTGAAGAAGGGATGGGCATCAGGTTTGAAACAGATGAAAGAGATCAGAGGTCGGTATTTGTTAATATTATCATATTACATCAATATTAGAAAAGTTGCGTAAGATTAGATCTTGTAGGAGTAAGATAGCGTAAATAATCGAAAATATACTTCAAAAATAGAGAAAATGTATTTTAAGATCATTTTAACGTCATTTATTTAAATGTCACCACATCCGATATTTTTTTAAAGTCTCGTTGAAATTTTTCTCTCAGACTGTTTAAATTTTCCAAATTCGTTGAAATTTCAACATGCAGGAAAAAATTTCAACAGGGTAAGAAGGAAAATTCAACGGACTGAGGGGAAATTCAACGGGACGAGGGAGAAAAATTCTACGGGTGAAAATTAAAAAAAAATGTCAAGTCTGACCCGACCTGACATAAAATAAGATGTGTTAAAATGATCTGAAAATACATTTTCTCAATCGTGTAAAAAAAGTACTTTAGTCAAAACACTTTTATCTATGGATCAACCAATGAACTTGCATGTATATCTTTATTTTAGTATTTTTATCTTCTATCTTGTGTAATGATGGATGTAAATAATTCAGCGCACCAACTCATGAGAAGTGACAACCCATCGCGCCACCCTCCGGCATGACAAGAGATCGCAAAGGCGCGCGGCATCTGTCTCACCTCGCCGCGACTGACCAAGCATTTGCGCGGTCCCGGCAAGTCGCAATGATCCTGTGAATCTCATCCAGGCAAGTCAAGAAGGGTCGCCAGGGGCGAGGCCGAGAGGGCTTGCTCTCGCGACCTCGAGAGAGATGGCACGATTGATCCGAGATCTTTTCCCCACTTGTAGCTTAGATATTTCGTCTTGCTTAGTATCTAAGTAAGACCTAGCTATTAGTAAAATATCTAATAGATTACTTATTCCTAAGTTATCCACCTCTATAAAAGCAAAGTGGTCATTGTAAACTAAAGAGGATGAGATATATGAAATACACACTATACTTGCAAGCCAAAGCTCTCTCCATTCTAACTCTCTCCATACCACCACCCGCGAGTAACACCACACCTTAAATACAACGGATATCCACCATCCATACACCGCAAGGACACCCGTGTGACGATTTAGACATCTTCGCTGGCTCACATACGGGAAAGCGATTGTGTGAAAAAAATCACCTAGAACTCTTATCAAGGAGGAGATAATCTTACAAAGAAAGTCCTCAAACCGCTTTTATTTCTTCCCTTTACCAAAGAAATCGCTCAAAAAGCCACCCCGCAAAGATGGCCGGAAGTAAAGGACATCTAACACCCCAAACCCCTGCAGTGCGTACTATGCTACATCAAGCTCGTGGGAAGGCGCGCAGAGAAGCGCTAGACAATCTCCTGCAGGCGAGAAGGATCCCGAGAGGGTCTTAGCACTAGCGGCGCCGAAATGTCATTAATCAAAAAACCAAGTCGAAAGAGGTTTGTTGTTGCCCTGGATGGAACTCGCAGAGAAAGTCACAAAGAAAGCCAAAGATCAATCCCGAAATACAACCGGGCTTTCGGGAGGACCCAGAGGTCGCCGAAATGAGGGAATACGCCAGTGCGCCAAACTATGTATCTCACCAATTCCCGCCTGGTGGCTAAGGCCGCCAGCCCCTATGACGATTCGACCCCAAAATCCTCCCGAAACGAAATCCTCTCTTGCGGTCGCAGACTGGGCCGCCAGAGCCAAATTCAAAGAGATCGACGTAGAGAGGCGTGCACTCTTCAGTCGCTATGGACCGAGGAAAGAAATTCCACGAACCTCGGCCCCCAAGATCGCGACCATCAAAAGAAGAGGATCGACAAAGGGTCCGCGTTTAATAGGTTGGGTGAGAAGGACAAGGCCTCACCCCAAGTCGTCTCGGCCTTTTCCTAGAGAAGAGATGCCCATCCAGCGATAGATAGACATGCACAAGATGCACGCACAATTATCGAGGAAAAGAGGGCCCGCCAAGAGGATCACGAGATCATAGGGAATCGAGCGTAGAACGGAGAGCGCGGCCGACACGCAAGCACGATCGCGACCAGAATCGACCTCTATTTTGGCGGAACAGATGGAGGTAATGAGAAAAGAGCTTGCGAAATAAAAAAGTCGAGGCCCGTCGAGAAAGTCGCCCAATTTCGGGATCGACGTACTCGCCAAAGGATTACCAAACATTGCCTCCCAAAGAGAGAAAAAAGTTAGTTATCCCGTTACAACTATTACAATGGAAATTCATGCCCAAACGATCGCTCACCGCGTTCGGGTCGCATCACCCTTGCTACACAAAATAAATCCGCCTGGTGCATCGCATTGGTTGGCGACATGCAGATAGGGCAAGTCCCTGATACGCTGGCTTCTCGCGGCTCGATTGAAAGTTGGAAGGATTTGTCGGAAAAGTTTGTCGAGAGTTTGAATCGGCAAGCGAGGCCAAAGAAAACCATTGAGGACCTATATGAGGTTCGTATGGGAGGGCATGAATCCGGAAAAGAGTATTACGAACGGTTCGTCGAAATATATGATCAAACAAGGAACATCCTGCATTCACGCGTCATAACATGTTTCCTCACCGGAATCGCCAAAGGCCCGATGAAAAATCGAATTCAATCTGCGGCCCCCAAAGCGGGTCTCGGGAGATGTTAGAAAGGGCGAGAATGATGGGGGGTCGGAGGCGCCATCTCATGGGAAAGCAAAGCCTAAAGACAGAGCCACGTTCGCGAAGGAGGATCGCGTAGATGACCGTAAAAAAAAAAAGGGACGAGATGCTAATCGCGATCGTGAGGTAAAGAAGCCGTACAAATTTAGCGAGGATAATTTTACCCCGCTCAACACCAAAGCATCCCAAATCTTGTTTGAAATTGTGAACATTTCGACAAACCAAAGCCTATGAGGCGATCCCGATAGCGCGATAAATCCAAATCTGCGACTATCACAAGGACCATGGCCACATCACCGATGAATGCTTCACCCCGAGCGCGAGATAGAAAGGCGATCCGTGAGGACCAGGCCAATAAATATAAATGCGAGGAAACAACACTCCCGGTCGGGGGCGCCAACCTCGCGTCTATCGAGAGAGGTTCAGTCATCCACGGGAATATTCCCAAAGAACCATCAATCAAATCTCGGATAAATCAAATCAATACCCGCGGCTTCAAAAGCGGTTGTGTTGGGAGAGAATGAGAAGGAATCATATTCACAAAAGCGGTGACAACGATCGGTGGCCTTATGGAGATACCCTCCTTCTAAGGTGGGGGTGAGCGACAAGCACGGTGTCAACCGAGTAATGGTCGACACAGGGCCGGCGCGACGTCATCTATTTCAACCTGCTTAAAACAGATCGGATTCGGGAGGCCAAGTTAAAACCCTACCTTGGGGTCCTCGAAGGTTTTACCAACGACACAAGATGCGGGTCAAAGGCACGATCGACCTCAATATCATTTTGGGCGACTATGAGCCTGTAGAACGGAGATAATAACTTTCTTGGTAATCGACCGCCTCTTTACTACAACATGATTTTGGGAATCCCAAACTATGAAGAAGTTCCAAATGGTGGCGTCCGTTCCCACCAACGGGTCAAATTTCACGTAGGGGAAGAAGTTGGGGTCGCCATCACCGACCTGAGCTTTCCTCGACTATATGACCAAAAACAGGGTCGATTCTAAGCGACCCGGACGGATGGTCTTAACACGGCTACGGATCGAGATTGCTATGATGAAAGAAATCCCGGAGAAGGCCGTAGAGGTAGAAACATTGCAAGTTCGGGACGAGCCCGACTTCACCGCCGAGACGAGTTGATCGAGGTTATAATAAACGACAAATATCCCGATCAAAAGATAAAAATAGGATCGAGGACTACCGAGGGAGAAAGGGAGGAACTGATCGAGCTTCAAAGCAAACTTGGGCGCGTTCGCTGGGAGGTAAGCGATATGAGGGTGTGGAATCGGAGGTCGCCTTGCATAACCTGAGTGTCGATCCCAACTTCAGGCCAATACAACAAAGGCGCGTCAATTCTCTGACGAAAGGAGGTCGCAATAAAATTGAGGTCGAGAAACTTTTAGCGGCAGGCATAATCAAAGAGCTTCAATATCCCACCTGGTGGCAAATGTAGTAATGGTGAAAAACACAACGGCAAGTGGCGGATGTGCGTCCGACTTCACCGATCTAAACAAAGCTTGCCCCAAGGACCCTACGCGCTCCTCGAATCGATAAAATGGTGGATGGGATCGCGGGTTTTGAAACCTTAAGCTTTCGGGCCTATTCCGGCTACCACCAGGTCAAAATGGCCGATGAAGATAAGGAGCCGACGGCCTTCGGGGCGCGGCGGGCTATATTACTATGAGATGATGCCGTTTGGCCTAAAGAACGCAGCTCAACCTATCGAGAGAATGGTAAACAGAGTTTTTAGCACGCAGATAGGCAAGAACATGAGGCTACATTGATGACATGGTCGTGAAATCAAGTCGCCAAGATCACCTGGAGGACCTTCGCGAAACCTTTGCAAACGTAAAGAATCACTCAATGAAACTAAACCCTACGAAATGCACTTTTGGGGTCAGGCAGGAAATTTCGGGCTTTATGGTAAGTCAAAGGGATCGAGGCAAATCCCGAAAAAATCGAGGCCCTGGTCAACGTGAGCGAGCCTACCAAGATTAAAGAAGTACAATGCTCAACGGCGGGATCACGACTTTGGGTAGGTTTGTCTCAAATCTGCAGAAAGAAGTCCGCTTTCTTCAAAATTACGAAAGGGTGGTACCTTCTCTTGACAAATGGAATGCTCCCAGGCATTTAAAGACCTCAAAGAATACTTGTCAAGACCGCCGTTGCTAACTTTGAGGCTCGGATACTCTGTTTTATATTTGGCGACCTCGAGATAGGGCCGTAGCATGACACTTGTAAAAGAGGAGGAAGGCTCGCAGGCGATTTTTATGTTTCCAAAGCTCTAAGCCCCGTTGAAAGTCGTTATTTTAATATAGAAAAGTTGGCTTATTGTGTTGTTATAGCGCCCGCAAATTAAGGGCTTACTTTTCATCGCACACCATCGTAGTGTTGTCAAATGCATCGCTAAGACAGTTCTTCACAAACCAGGACTGTCCGGTCGATTGCTCAGATGGGCCATCGAGCTTCTCGAGTTCGATATCCGATATGAGCCCCGAAGGTCAGAGGCCCAAGCTCTCCCAGATTTCATAAGCGAAAACAAGCTTCAACGAAGAGGTGAAAGAGCGGCTCTGCTCCGAACGCGACCAAGATAGGGGTCACCACAGGAGGGCGAGCCTATCGGCCAAGTCACTTTGTTGGCGACTCTACGTTGATGGCTCCGCTAATCACAAAGGGTGTGGCGCGGGAATAATCTGTTAGAACCGGGCACATCGGAAGAAATTGAAGCGAGCTCGAGATTTGATTTCACCGCCTCTAACAACCAGGCGGCGAATACGAGGCCGTCATTCTTTGGTTGAAACTCGCGCCAAAAGCCATGAAAATCGAAAATATACAAGTATTTTGCGACTCACGGTTGGTGGTGAATCAAATCAATGGGTCATATGGCATTCATTGCGAAAATTTTACAAAGGTATATTAACCTCGTCAAAAGACTCGAAAGCAGCTTCGCATATTGTCAATTCAAAAACATCCCGGATAGGACGAGCTTTCCATATCCGAACCTGGCTGCTTTCCCCTGGATGAGACATAGAGTCGGGGGATAAACGGTAAAGAGGATAATGAACGATTGAGGAGAACGATTGAGGAGAAAGAAAGCAAATTCGATATGAGGCAAGAAGTAGAGTGAGTTCCAAAGTAACCCCTTTTATACCGTAGAAGGGGTATAATCAACGGTTGGGATTAATCGATCCTAGGACCGATATGCAAAGCGACCAAAACCAAGGCAACAGGCGCGCCTGCACCATAAAGAGACCGAAATTTATGGCTACAAGATTACAACCGACACCTAGTCATTAGGGTCATAACTCTGCGTTAATGACAAAGTCAAAGGTCGCTCTAACAGGCTCTATCTTACAGAAATCTTTGCTCTCAATAAGGCGGCACAAACTTTGAAAAATTAGCGTCGCGTAAATGACTATGGTTAGAACGAGACGACGACGTTTCATGACCGCTGACGCGCCAAATTATTAAGCAACCTCGCATACGAATCAAGAGAGGACAAAGACAGAGAATAAAATAACTCATTATCACGACCTCGCGAAAGGCCGCCAGATCGAATCGATGACGAAAAAGCCAAGTTTTATAAATTGAAAAATGCGAAAATAAATTGTCAAGATATTACAAATCAAGATTCAGTCAAATCACAAGAGTAAATAGTCAAAGTTACAAATCAAATTTTCAAAGAGCTCGCAGAAAAGTCCAAGAAATCTAGAGAGCATGCGGAGTAAAGCGGTGTCTTTGGTAAACTAGTCGCCTTGCTCGGAGGCGGAGGCTTCTTCAACATCTCAAAGTTTACGGGATTAACAGGAGCAGGATCCCAAACAGGCTCGCCGCGCGTTTAAGCTGTTCGATCACGAATCGAGGTAACGAGCTCGCTTGCATAAGGGATTTCCGGGTGAAAGACCACTAAATCGGGATGACCTTGATGCGTGTTCACCCACCGCAAAGATATCTTCCAGAGTGATGTGCCCTACCTCGATCGGCCCGGATCTGAATGAGCTAGGTGACTAAAGCCCTGGTCAAAGCTATTCTCTATAAGGTCGAAGAAGTCATCCGAATTCTTGTAGCGGCGACGGCCCAGACTTGGCCTCCTCGACACTTCGGCCGCTTTCTTCAGCAGCCTCAATAGCTTTCTCGGCCAGCGACCTCTTTGGCGGCCGTCTCCGCCTCGGCAAGCTTAACCTCAACGCGGCGATCTCCTCCTGCGCCCCGCATAATCCTTTGTCAAAGATGCAACTTTCTCATTGATCTCGAGATCCAATTTAGAGTGCTCTCTCATGATTGCTTTCATCTTCTCCACCTCGCCACCAGACGCTTAGCTTAGCTTTCTTTCGGGCGGTAACCCTCGCCTTTATCGAGTTGCTCCCACCGCGCCGTCACTTTCCTCACCTCTCATCATCGCGCCTCTCAGTGACCTCAAGTACCTGTTTAAACGAGCACCGAGCCGTGGAAAACAGGGATAATTAGCAAAAAAAAAAAAAAAAAAAAAAAAAAAAAGCTGGTCTTACCAGAAAGCCGCAATCCCAAATCGGCGCTCAAATCTCTCGATTTCAACAATCTCATCTTGAGGCGGAGAGTCGTCTTGAGCCGCAAAGCGGGCTAATATGCCCCGCCAATCTCCACTTGAACATGATCGGGATAACCGAGAGGATCGGCCCAAGAGGAATCACATCGACAATTGCTTCACCAACCCGGCGAGCTTTGGATAGGTCAAGATCCTGGTAAAGCTCGGATCCAACCATAGGGCCTCTTTCCCGAGTAACCTCGGGCAAAGTTTTTGTGGCGGCGTCTCGGTGGTGCGCTCTTCTCCACCGGAGTTTCAACCTCTTCAAGATGCGCGGGCCTGAGGAGCGGACCGTTTGGGTGGGCGATCATCCTTCGCCTTCTCCGGGTTGAGGTCGCTTCACGCCGTCGCGACTCTTTGGTAGGGGATGAGTCTTTTTTGAGGCACCACCGACTGGCCCGCAACAAGGGCGAGAGGAAGTCGCAACAAGCGGCGTAAGAGGTCGCAGACTTCCGGGTTATGTGTCTTTTCGACAATCGAGGCGTCTACGCTTCGGGCACCATCCCTGAGCTTTCTTCAAAGCCTCCGCCGAGCACGGCCGCTTTGTCTGCGCCTCGCATTAAGCTTGTTTCGTGAGCCTGCGCGAGCATTTGGATCCATACCTACAAAAAGAGAGCGGTTTAGAACCCGAAAAACAAAATGAGCATTTACAAATAAATACAAGTGGACAAAGAAAGTTACAAAGCGGCCTAAGTATGGGTCGCCCCACATTCCAGCACTCGGAGGAAAACATTTGTTGATATGACAACCCCAATCCAAATCCGGATCGCGGCTCTCCGGACCCATCCGTACCATGGCGCGGCATTCCTCTCGCCGCCCACCAGGCCCGCCATACATACAAAAGGCTCGGCCAGATCAAGTTCAACCCAGAAACATTTCTCCAAGATGGCGCCGCCCCTCTGGACCGAATTAACGTCATCGCCCCCTTTACGTAGCGCCGCTCACTCACGGGGTCAAAGATTAAAAGCGTGGATTTGCCTCCACGGACTTACGCCTAGGAAAGGCCACCTACCTTCGACTCGACTTTCGGTACCACGCCCCCATTTGTGAAACTTATTGGGAAGCGGGAATAGTAAGCGGGGAGTTTGCGACCTCGAGAGATTTGTCCAGAATAGACGTCCCACGAAGGAATAAAATTGCCCCAAAAGTTAACGTCGGCTCGATCTTCGAAATCCGCACATAACGATGAAGGCCATCAAGCTGGATAATAGCCCCGACGGCAAAATCGAGGGAAGCGCTGCATCTCCTTGCGCATCTTCACAAAGAAAGGATCGAAGCGCGGTCTCGCACCCGCACACAAATGATGGAAGTGGAGGATAAGGGTGTCCTCGGAGCGACGCCGCACCTACATAATCCTTATGGTCCCGGGTTTAAATTTATCGGACTCTTCCCATAATCGAAAAAGAAAAACCGATACACACCGGTGTCGATTCCGAATATGCTATTAATGGTCCTGTTGAGATCGCTACTCTTGCATCGGGACCATTTCTTATCAACGCCCTTCTCATACGCCGCCACGATCGCAAACTCGCGATAGCTTCGGGATTGTTAGGGCGAGAGCTCTTCGGTGGGTATCGGCGCAGCCGCCTCACCAACCGCCATGGTTTGGCTCGCAATTTTCCTTTTCTTCGCTTTTCGCAGCATCCGATATCCTTCCGGGCAATTCCGCATTTTCGTCCTCACTGGACCCCATTAACTCATGAACCGCGGCGTCCCCGAACATAAGCTTCGTCATGGTCGGGCGCGCCGCTAGTACTCGACCGCAGCTTTGTCCTTCGGTCGGAAAGCGATTTCTTCACCCCACGAATGCCGGAGACTTTTGAGCCCGCGCTTTCCTTAAAGGCTCACTCTACGCGGGCGGATTTCGGGCGAGACGAAGGCCTCCAACTCAAAAGTGGTCGACATCCATATGAGCGGCCTCGTCGTAAATCTCGCCAATATCTGCGCGACTACTTTCCACTTCAACCTCGTCCAACAGATCGCCAACTGAGGCAGCAGATAGTATGGGGTCATCCTCAGCATAATCGTAAATCTCCCTTTCCGTAGAGTCGTCGCCAGAATAATCATTCCCCGACATCCTGCAAAAACAAGGGAGGAAAAAGGTGGAGCTTTCAGACCTGGTATAATAATAAATTAGCCCAGGAAGGTGATCGCACCCACTTCAATACCGCCTCCTCCGTTTTTGCAAGAGATCGCAAATAAAATTACAGAGGATAGCAGGGGAGCGGGTGAAACCCCAATTTTCCCAGAAAGCTATAATCTCTCCCCAGAAAAAATCCCGTTTTAATCGGAAACAAGGCGAGGATGGATGAGTAAACGAGTTAAACGAAAGGATTTCTTACCGATTTGTTTGAGAAAGATTGGAAAACCGCGTAAAACGGGAAATACTCAAAGAGGTGGCGGAATCTTCAAAAGAACCGCCGTGAAATCCTAGAACCACCGCAGAACGCCGTTGAACCTTCAAAGCTCTGCCAAAAACTTGAGAATTCTAAAAACAACAAACAACGGAGAAAATAAGAAACACTAAAAGTGTGAAGGGTGAGAAGCGAAAGCTTTATATAGGCAAGGGGCCCACGATCGTGCGGTTGGGAACGCTTCATCCAACGGTTCGATTAGGCGGCGGTTGTCGGTTTGAAATACGGGCGCGCCCCATCAAGATCCACGCACAACTACTGGCGATTCTTTGAAACGGGCCGCATCGTTCCGCAGAGAAAACCTAGAAGATCGACGTCGACCACGATTGACGGCGACAAGGTCGCAAAACAGCCCAGAGTTGCTTTGAGGTCGCATGCTTTGAAAGCACGGCTCTTAGCGAACAAGTCGCATCGACGACAAGGTCGCAAAAAGCAGCCCAGAGTTGCTTTGAGGTCGCATGCTTTGAAAGCACGGCTCTTAGCGAACAAGTCGCGTCGACGACAAGGCCGCAAAAAAGCAGCCCAGAGTTGCTTTGAGGTCGCATGCTTTGAAAGCACGGCTCTTAGCGAACAAGTCGCATCGTAGGCGACAAGGTCGCAAAAAATAGACCCAGAGTTGCTTTGAGGTCGCGTGCTTTGAAAGCACGGCTCTTAGCGAACAAGTCGCATCGACGACAAGGTCGCAAAAACAGCCCAAAGTTACTTTGAGGTCGCTTGCTTTGAAAGCACGGCCCTAAGTGTACAAGTCGCATCCGACGATGAGGTCATAAAAGGTGTTGATAATTACTCCATCCTTCATATCCTCGGGGAATATCATTAAAGCACGGAGTAGGGGCCATTGATGGATGTAA
Source organism: Gentiana macrophylla (assembly GCA_026214975.1). Lineage (NCBI taxonomy): Eukaryota > Viridiplantae > Streptophyta > Magnoliopsida > Gentianales > Gentianaceae > Gentiana > Gentiana macrophylla. Next base: position 107,783,633 of record CM047812.1, on the reverse strand, counting down.
ATAATTCCACCACCTCAACAAGTAGAGGACAACCCATCGCGCCACCCTCCGGCATGACAAGAGAGATCGCAAAAGGGCGCCATCAGTGTCTCACCTCGCCGCGACCAAGGCATTTGCGGTCCCGAGGCAAGTGCAACAGATCCTGTGAATCTCATCCAGCAAGTCAAGAAGGTCGCCAGTGGGGCGAGGCCGAGAGGGCTTGCTCGCTTGCGACCTCGCAGAGAGATGGCGCCGATTGATCCGATCTCTTTCCCACTTGTAGCTTAGATATTTCGTCTTGCTTAGTATCTAAGTAAGACCTAGCTATTAGTAAAATATCTAATAGATTACTTATTCCCTAAGTTATCCACCTCTATAAAAGGGGTGGTCATTGTAAACTAAAGAGGATGAGATATATGAAATACACACTATACTTGCAAGCCAAAGCTCTCTCCATTCTAACTCTCTCCATACCACCACCCGCCGGAGTAACACCACACCTTAAATACAGCCAGATATCCACCATCCATACACCGCAAGGACACCCGTGACGATTTAGACATCTTCATGTAATATCTTGCAACAAACACCATTTTATTATAGCAAAACACCCATGTCTATTGGTCAACTTTGGAACTTGTCATGTATCTTTAAATTTAGCACTTTTATCATCTATTTTGTGTAATATTTTGCAACAAACACCATTTTTCGAATTTGACGTTAAATGAAACGGAAAGTACGCGTTTGTCATTCACCTGCCATCAACATTTCACGCACTTTCACATTTTTACTTTTTTATTTCTTTTAATCAAATAAATCCTCCTAAACCATTTTCTTCATCAACGTTAAATTAATCAGTTTTTTTTTTTTCGCAATTAAATCCCCCTCTCATGTTATACCCTAATTTGTTGACCAACAATTGTCTCTGCCATTTTATTTCTCGTCTCACTCTCAGGTGAATAGTTGTTCGCCAGTTTCTTCCTTAGCCTTCAAAGGGTGTTTGAAGCAATGATTCCAGAAATAGGTTGCTCAACACCCATTCCTCGAAGTGCCATCTTCAGCACAATTCTCGCCGGCACCGGTAGACACTCGGCGGTGTTGACCTAAAGTATTCACGATTGATTAATCTTCTATTGATGAGAAGGGATTAGAAGTTTTTGTAGACGATGAAGGGAAATTAGAAATCGGGAATGACAAGGGGTTGGTATTCGACAATTGGGTTGGAATGAACGACGATTTTGGGGGGGAAATGAAAATAAAGTTTATTTTATTTTTATTGTTAAACCGTGAAATGTTGATGGCGAGTGAACGACAAACGCGTATTTTCCGTTTCAATTAACGTCAAATTCGAAAAATGATTTTTGTTGCAAAATATTACACAAGATAGATGGTAAAAGTGCTAAATTTAAAGGTACAGGGCAAGTCTCAAAGTTGATTCAAAGATAAGACTGTTTTGCGCTAATTACTCTAAAACAATACACAAAACGAAGTCGATTTCACAATATGCTTATAAGAAGAACCATTGCCAAATGTTGTAACTTGCAAAGTTTTTCATTCATTTGCTTATTTCTATTTACAATACTCAAAGGATATCGATATTCAAGTTTACAAAGATGTTCAAAGATTAATCAAATCTCTATTGGGATCCAGCTTTTACTTTCGACACCGCGGGTGCTTAGCTCATCCGAAAAATTACTTTTGAAAACTATGATTATTTTTCACGAAAATAAATGTCACGGCTACTGACATATTTCTACAAACATCAGTGGTAATGACATTTTTTTATATACAGAATGGGGGAATGATGAGTAACATCAATGTCACTGACATTCCTTATAAAAAAAAACATGTCGGTGACGTTCATACATTTTGTGGTGCCGAAATTAATTTTACATGAAAAAGAAAATGCAGTGGAAGTTAAAAAAGGGTTGCCAATATAACCCCCCAAATTTGCTCAAATAAGTGATAATTTGAACTCTTAGTTGACATAGAGGTTTCTATCCAAGCATAAACAAAGTTTTATTTTTATTTTTATTTTTATTTTTTTGAGGAAAATAAAACAAAGGTATTCGTTAACAAATTGGCCAACAGAAAAACTACTAAAAACACTGCATTTAATAGCTTTGCTCTTCATAAACAGCTCTAATCCATCATTTAGTAGTATTACTGAAACTAACCAAAACTGGTACCAAAATTGTGAGTTAAAACTAAAAAGGAAAATAAATAAAATAAAAAAATGATGAATGAAAAATCCGAAGATCTTTTTTTTTCTTCCCGAAACCTTGCTTCAGCATCTGCTCGTATTCTTGACGCTTGTGGTGTTTGCGGTTTCTTTAGCGGAATTATGGCAATTATGCTTTGCATAAGCTTTGTTTATCTCAAAGATAAATGCTATCCCTCTTATCTGAGAATTCAACCATTGCCATTATCATTTCCTACCTCAAAAATAAAAAATCAAAAAAAAACACACACACACACACACACAACAAATTCTAACGTTTTTGGCGCCACGACCATGTGAAAGTCGATTCTGAGCTCTAAAATTGACTTTCTGTCAATACATTGTTTCCGGTTTAGTGCTACGTTAAAAACATTGAGCTAAATATGTCTAAAGAAGAATTACCTCAAGTAAAGAACCTGAAGCAAGTATAAAATCTGATCCCTTGACAACTTCTGCACCGTTGACATAAATCGGCTGTTTCCCGTGGTTCTTCAAAAGGAATGATCCAACGGAATCCATCTTTATAGTTGCCTGGTATATAAGAAAATGAACAACAGAAAAATCAACAATCAAGTACAAATTAAAAGCATAAAATAACAACACGTCGTCCTAAAACAACGAAAGTTTTCTGAGAAAACTTCCCACTGTTGTATCCATGGTTGTTGCATCTGTTCTTCCCTTTCCCTATGTAAAACATTGTATTTTTCAAACTAATCTCTTTTCAGTGGGTGCTCAGATTGTTTTGCAATGTAATATTTGCTGGTTTTTTCATTTCAACGGGGTCTATGGACCACATTTAGTTAGGGGTAGAACCGCCTCTGAGGGGACGTCAAGTACTGCTTCCCAACAATACACAAAACCGAAGGTATCTTTCCCTAGGGCTGAATGAAAAGGATAGCCGATCAAAAAGACATATGAAACTTAGCATCCGGTTGGACATGAATCATCTCGGTTTTATTATTATTCAGTGTTTATATTTTAGTTAAACTGTTGTTTGGATTGCAACAAAATAGTATGTGTTGACAGTATTAAACATATGATTCCTCCAAAACAAGAAATCTTGGAATGTGATAAGTAATCACAACCAAAAAAAAACTTAAGGGTTGTTATAATGTTTTCTTTCTTCAAGAAATTTACTTCTCCAAGCTTCACATATAGTTAATGACTGTAAGTAAAAGAACTACATGATAGAAAATATGTGTTTAAAAAGATTACCTGCCGTCGAGAAATCTTATTAGCATGGACTTCCTTTCCTAAGTCAATATCAACTTGTACATCTTCAGTTGCTCTACCAAGTAAAACCTGAACCCCAATGTATAAAATAAAAGCTTGAATTAAGCAGCTGAGATAACGATACGGTTTTAATTTGCAGAGGGGAAAAGAAAACAGGGGTATTTTTACCTCGGTTTTCCTTATAAAATGTTTAGAGTAACGGCCATATAAGACAGCAAATGCTTTATGAGCTGAAATGGCTCTTTGAATACAAGAATCAGCAGCTTGCTCCAACTTCATAATTACCCTTTTCGCATCCTCAGTCTCGTATCTTAGGACTGGAAAACAGTAAGCAGAGTTCACAAAAAAACAAAAGTTACAACTTTGATGCCGTCAAATTTACCAGATTCAGACACTTTTACGATCTATAAAGGGTTCGTAGAAGACCCTCTAAATGGTACGGATAAATTTCAAGGATAGCCCGTTAAATCAGCTCCAGCAACATCCCCATCCCCATCCCTAAAAGTTTTAGGGATGATGAACCATGCATCCATATATTTAGGGATACATTATTCACGTCCTAAAACATATTTGAAGGTTTAGATGTGTAGGGATAGCCGGATAAGTATATGAATGTTGTTGTATATAAAGAATGAATATTTAGTGTGTATGGACATAGATGTAAGTAAGGATATACATTGAAGGGTATATTGTATAGAGTGACTATAAAACATGGATATGTAACATAGTATTCAAGAGATGAAAAACGGAGATTGTGGTATGAATGCTTTAATTGTAACAAATCTGTTTATAACTAAAAACCCGAAAAGGAAGACTATTACCTTCCTGACTGCTAGAGCAATCCTCGTCGTCTGGAATCAAATCCATATCAAGTATCTGCAAACATTAATCAACAAGGTTTGAAGGATCAAAAGGAAAAGAGAAAAATTTATAACAAATAAAACCAATTTAGCACAACTCTTTACCATTGCTTCAACATCAGAACAATAAGGCACGTCACCATCACTATCGCGAGAAAACTCTTCGTCATCAGACAATGGAGTATCAGTGATTGAATCGGGTATATTCGTTTCAATGTATTGTTGTTCTGTATGTAAAGCTTCACTATTTTGAACAAAAGCAGTACTTGGTTCCCAGTTACTACTTTCCCCATTCTTGTGAAATCTAAAATGAGAATCAATAGCTTGACCGTGCCTCGGTAAAAGAGAATCAATGGAGTTATGATTGAGAATCTTTGGCGGATCGGTTATAACCATAGATTCATTAACATGCCCTGTAGCTGCCCTAGTGGTAGTGCAACGAGTTAAACCTGCTAAACTAGGACCTTCGGTTTTGACACCATGGGTATTCAGTTGAGCGCCTAAACCAACTTCTGGTTTAATTGGTACGGTCAAACTGGAAGGAAGTTCAAAAAAATTTGTCTCGCCTTTAATAGGTGTGTTTGAAGCTTTTGAATTAACTGACAATGTATTGACAGGAGAAGCTAATGAATAACAAGCTGTATCGAATTCTGAGCTCATTGATGAGATTCTAAAGGGAAGAAAAACATCATCATTGTTAGGAATCTCTGGGTCTTCGGTGTTCAATACACAGCAAATAACTCCATTTCGCTTTTCAGGAAATGCAGGATTCACCTTTAACACAGATGATAGCTTTTGAGTCTCTGTACTACTGATAGCATGATGATCAACACGGCTATACAGCTCCTTGGCACCTGACTCTCTGACATGTGCACCACTAGAAGTTTCAATGCGGTCAGGAGGCAAGGGAACTGGAGTTTCAGATAAACCGACATTTGACATGTCACTTTCATCTGGAAAATCTAATAAAAGTGAGCTTAAATCCTCCATGTAAGCCTTATCAATCAAGTCCGACCCATAGGCGTCAATGAATAATAGTTCATCCTCGTTGCAGTTAAGCAAAGAATTCGATATCTCCATAAGATAATCCTCAGCATTCACAGCAGAACCTCTCATGTTATCACATGAAATCTGACCGTTTAAAGTAGTAGATAATGAGCATGTAGTCCCGTCTTCTGGCATAGCCATCCCACTTGCATAATTGGGATCTCCAAGATCCGTCATCACAGGTTGCTCTACATGTCCAAATGCATCAGCCAGTGTGGACTCGGAAAACCCTCAACTGCATTCCAACATGGCAGGTCGGAAACAGGAGAACATCCAAAATTAGGTGGAGAAGTGCCACACGCTGAAGCCGATGAGTTAAGGACCTCACAACCAAACCCAGAATTAGCATCCATATCCTGTTCATTGCGTTTCACGTCTAAACCCAAACTTCCGTCATAATGGGCCAAATCTTTAACAGCATCTTGATCACCAGGCACAGTAACATGACTACTCGGGTTGAGGTCACATAATCCACTTTGAAATGCAGAAACTGAGATACCATAATCAGAAGAAGCTGCCTCAACAGCATGAAGTTCGGGAAAGACATGACCGCTGCCACTAAAAATCGACTCTGGATCGCCAAAAGTGTTCTGTACATTATCTCCTATGAGACGATCAGTTGATGAACACTCATTTCTATTTCCAGTATCACAATATTCAGTTCCATCCAGAAAATCCATATCCATAAAGTCAAAAGGATCATTGCAAATTCTTTTACGCATGGAATAGTAATGCCTACGAACACTCTTTGATTTTCTCTTTCCTGGCGGACATTTTGCCTCTTTGTGAGATTTTGGTAGTATGGTTGAAGCATTACAGTACAACTCAAACATTTTAACTGAAGCCTCTGCTGAAATGACTGGATCATAAAGGAGGGAATACCAGCGATCTTGCAATTCTTGCAGAGTAAATCTCCGTGAAAATCTCTTTGCACCTCTGGCAAGAGATTCCAAAGAAGCGCCATCCTGAAATGACAAAAGAATGAACACAAAAATCAGCATTTAAAACATGCAATCTTAATGAAAAAGTGGAATTATGTGCACTGCTTTCGCACATTGATACAAGAATGTTGCCACGTATCAACTGTGAATTGTTCTGGAAGTCCACATACACATGTGCTGATGTGCATCTGTATGCATATTTGTATACATAAGCAGCAACAAATACATAGGTTATTCAGTCATCAGAAAGTTAGCCCGTCTTTGTTTACTTTTGTCTTAACAGACGATAACCAATAAAAGAATCGAACAGATGATCTTAAGCTTAATTAAAGCAACTTCTATGCCTTAGGTCGCGTACAAAAAATGCTTTCCAGTTTCTAGTCAACAGTACCTAAAAATTAAGAGGGCACCAAGACTAAATCTTGACTAGACCATACAAAAACAATAATCTCATACCCAACATTGTCCATAGACTCGCATATTTCTTTATACTGTTTCAAATACTAAAAGACAACAAACCTTCAAAGCCAAACAAACGAAGAAGAAAAGAAGCAATAATACAACAGTGCAAGAGCTAATCTCACTTCTCCCCTAAATAGCTACCCTCTACTTAGTATGATCTTTCTCATGAGAGGGACAAGGCACATTAGCCACTGACAGCTCCACTAAAACTGCAATCATTCTCTATGCATTGCACTATCGATTTTCGTATCCAAAAACAATGGGAAATAATTCATCCCCCTTCTGTATAAAAAATTTCTTGTTAACATCAAGTGTTCTCATATCTTTGCCGTAGAGATTAATCACTCCACAGCAAATACATAGGCATTGAGGTGGGCCGCCTGGTGATTTTCCATTACAATTCTCACCGCCTCTTTTCCTAATAAGAAAAAATCCTTCTCTCCATCCCCCAGCCACACCCACTCCCACAAGGAGAGGAAACTAGACCTAAAATGTGGAACAACACACTCAAACCGTGTTCAAACTCAATTAAAGTGTCAGTGTAAAGTACGGCCACAATGATTTAAACTTAAAGAGGAAAAAAAAAATCATTCACATGATAATCCCACAAAGCAAAGCACAAAACCAACTCTCAAACAACAGTCCTGGAACAAGATTTGGACAACAGAATTTTTTGAACACCTTGGCTCTCTCTCAATGACAAAAAAATTATAGTGAAGTAGTGTGTTGATTGTCACCTCAATGCTTTGTTTCAGCAACAAATCATCTTGGGCAAGCCAATGCGATACCGGAGCTAGGGATCCCATTGCGGAGATTCTTGAAAATCGGAAAGTACAGCTCTCTGTTATCTATCTCCGGCAGTCTCCCGGCGGGGAAGCGGCGCCCTTTTTTTTTTTTCTTTCTTCTTATTATGGCTGCTATTCAAATTCGAGGTGCGCTTTATATGTGTGTAGGCTTCCACTATTTCCCACTTGATGACAAAATTATTTTTTTATTTTTTTATTTTTTTATTTTTTTATTTTTTTATTTTTTTAGTATGAAATCATACCCCCACACATATATTCTCTTGGAAGTGGGTCTCAAAGGGAAAGATTTTGCCAATTTATACTGTCTATTTTATTTTTATTTTTTTTTAGGAACGAGGGAAAAAAACACAACATTTTATCAATTATAAAGAAGAACGATTTTTGAAATTTTTGTATAAATGATAATTTTTTTTTAAATTTTTGGTGCATATTTATTTATTTTTTAAAAAAACCAACACAATGTCTCTCACATCCATCTTTTTAAAACACTCATATTTCTCAATCTAGAACTTTAAATTCGAAAATTCTTTCGCCAAATTTTTTATTTTTCATACTCTTTATTTTGATACCACATTCAACATATTCTGAAGTTATTTCAGAAAATTCACTGTCGAAATTCACTGTTCTTCGAATTTTATGTTGATATTCACTGATTTTCAGGATTCATTAGGGAGATTCACTGAGTGAATTTCGACATTTAATCTCATGAAAAACAATGTAATTACATCGAACCAAGTCTCAAAACGAAAAGCATCAAAAAATAAAAAATTCAGTGAAATTTTCATCACATTTGGAAATCTAGATCAAAAGATTTGAGTGTTTGAAAATCGGAGAGGAAAATAGGAGAAAAAAAACTGCAGCATTCGCATGTCTGTTTTTTTTTTTTTTTTTTTTTTTTTTTTTTTTTTTTTTTGCAATTGCAATTATATAAAATTATGAGAGTTGTCCTTCTTCCTATAAAAAAAATATTGGGTTATCATATTACTTAAAAATATTCAAAAAACTGTCATTATCCATAATTTTCCTTTTCTTTTTTAAAGCTTGATTTAAAGAGTGTGGCCCAAATCAATTTGGAAATCGAATTACTCCATATGGAGCACAAAAACTTCGTGCCCCAAGAGGCATAGCTCGTGGTTAAATAATTTGGGTGGTGTAGCAAGAGTCTATGCTTATTGGGTTGTGTGAGTTCGAATTGTGTATAGAGCGGTCCATTTTCAGCAAAAAGATTTAAAGACGGTGTGACTAAGCATAGCTCGTGGTTAAATAATTTGGGCGGTGTAGCAAGAGTGCATGGTAATTAGGGGATGAGAGTTCAAGCGATCCATTTTCAGCAAAAAAGTATTAAGACAGTGAGACTACGCTGAACCATTATAACATGTTTCTCGATTTACATCATTCATTAATCATACGAAAAAACTGGGGGAAACCATTAGGGTGGGGTTCAACATTTCTCTTGAAAGTGGTTACCGTCAAATTCTATGGACACTTGTTTTTTTATACCGAAACGAAATTACTATGCACATATATGGAACAATGTATTACTGACATTTGTTGAAGGTGAGACTTGAACTCAGACGTTCTTGGTCATAGGGTCTCTCTACAACTGTTAGGGTATGTTTCATCGCCTATGGACACATGTTAAAACAATAGACATAGTGACATAAGTGACAAAATATTAACTATTTAGATCAACATTGTGTTTGTTGGTCAATAATCACAATATTAGTCGTCTCTCTACATGTATCAATTCACACCATTTCATAATTTTATCATTATTATGAATTGTATTAAGTCATATAAATGTAACGTCCTTCCTCGAATGTCGAGTCATCAACATAAAAAAAATACATGTTCTGCACGTGACGTTTAGAATAATATCCAAAAGTCACACCACTTGACATCATACCAGAACGCAAAGAATTTCATAGAAACAACAAATACATTCTTCAAAAAAAAAAAAAAAAAAAAAAAAAAAAACCTTTATGGTAAAAATGAAGAGAAAAAAAAAAGATACACGCGCATGTATTGAGTCATAAGATTCATGTTCAGTTTTATAAAATCTATCATATTATGAGCATTTGTAGTAAATACTGTAAATATTTTAACTATTTCAACATTTTCCACTAAAAAAAAAATCTATTTCTTTTTTTTTTAAGGAAAAAAAAAACATTATATCTACAACATTAAAAAACAACATTGCATCACATATTTTGTTTTTTTCCAGTAAAATTTTATTTACACCTATCGCATTCATTCAGATTCCGTAAATTTTACTTAATATCTACAACATTATATAAACTAGAGGATCTGATATATTTCATATCATGTATAAAATATGTAGACTCAGGCGCCTCATGTGAGCCTAAAGCATGCCACCTTGAGGCTAAAATCAATGAATTTAAAGCGCCACCTAAAATTTTGGCTCTAATATTATATATATATCTGTATTTATATGAACAATGAATCGATTCACCTTAATTAAGTGACTCAACTATCCTGCATACGAGACTTGATTTTGAATCTTGCTAATACAATAATTTTTGTCTTGATTTGAATCTTCTTAATTACAATAATTTTTGTCTTGATTTGAATCTTCTTATTTCTGAATAATTTTGCTTTTTTAAACTGGTGACTAGGAGAGCCAAAAAAGTAGGTTTTTTCCTTCCAAACCCACGACTATCACACGCAGCTTTTTTGTTTTATTTTTTATATATATTTTGGTTCTTTTTTTCGAAGGCGATGGCTAAATTTTTTTTTGACCTTTTGGAAGGAATTCTCTCATGACGTAGGCCCAGAAAAATGTGTATTTAAGACCCTAAAACAAACAAAAATGTAAAGAAAATCTAATTCAAATGCTCTGAATCTATCAAAAGTCAAAATCATGAACCCACTCCATCTACAAGGTATAATAAGACACAAAATACAGGTTTGCATAATTTTCCAAAAAAACTACTATTAATGCTAAATACATTGTACGGACACAAAATAGTTAGAAATCTGATTATTTGACTCGGTCCCACCAGGGCCACATTCGTGCTTACCACGATGGAGGTGTGGCTACTTCCCAAGTTCCCATAACCATTTTTCTGGTTCACGGTTACCCGTCGATCTTAAAAATCGCGCGTCATCAGAATTTCCGACATTTTTTTCGCGTCAAACAGCTTTACGACATTTTTTTCGCGTCCTCGTCAAATTTGGGCGATTTCGTCCAAATCTGATCAAATCAATCCATCCAAATTTGATTTCTTTTCGTCCCAATCCATTCATCGATAAATTTGACGAATCCGTCTAAATTATGATAATTCCGTCCAAATTTAGACGGATCGCCCAAATTGGACGGAATTTGGACCTTTCTAAGCCAATTTGACGGAATTTTGACCTTTCTAATGGAGAGGGAATAAGGAAATAACTAAACTCTTTTCTTCGGGGTTAAAGAACCTTTCTTGATTCTAGGTTTCAGCGTAGTTTTTCCATCTTTCTAAGCAAGATTTTGGGTCTCTGTCAAAGGCTTTACCATACGCTGAGAGATGAGATTCCATTCTTTAGCACCGTATTGTTTTATGTAGTACAGTGAGTGCGCTTCTTCAGTCGCCATCTTTGTCTTTCTTTCATATCTCATTTTTCCGCAAGTGCAGAGGAGAAGAAGAAGAAGGAATGAAAATGAGGAACATCTATGCCAAAAGCTCCCTCGCCATTTTCTATGGCCGCCAATTTGCAGGAAGAGATAAAAAAAAAAAAGGGACAAGAGGAGGGGAATTTGGGAGATATGGATGTATTTGGGCGATCCGTCCAAATTCCGTCCAAATTTGGACGGAATTGTCATAATTTGGACGTTTCGTCCGAATTTTGGACGGATTCCGTCCAAATTTGGTCAGTGAATGGATTGGGACGGGAAAAAATCCAAATTTGGACGGATTTGACTGTATTTGGACGAAATCGTCCAAATTTGGACGGGGGACCTGAAAAAAAATGTCAGAAACTGTTTGACCTGAAAAAAAATGTCAGAAGTTACAGTGGCCTGATTTTCCAATTTCCCTCCCTAATCCCTATACATACATACATGTATATAATATAGACTAGTCAATGACCCGTGCATTGCACGGGGATGTATTATATAAGGTTAAAGGTCGTAAAGAACTGTTTTTAATCTAAAATGAGGAAAAAGGACAAGAAAAAAAGATAGTGGTTGAGAAGGACAAAAACATGCATGTTATTACACGTGTGTTCTTGCGTATTGTTGCTACAACCACACGTAGTAACAATACATGTAGTAATACGTCGTGTTTTTGTCCTTCTCAACCATTATTTTTTTTTCGTCCTTTTTTCTCATTTTATATCTTATTTTGTCATTCCTCCTCCGAATTTCTAATATATAATAGGAAAACATTCAAATATGTATAACATGTATTACAAAACAAAGACCCTTCAAACTTACTGTAATGCTAGCTATTAAAATTCTTTTATTTAAGATTAGTATTCGTTTAGATAAAGTCAAAAACATACAACACAAAATGTCCAAATGTTATACTGATGCCGATAATTGTCGTTATATTTCTGCTTTTAGCATTGCACGGGAGAACATATATTTTAAAAGAATAACTTTTTTGAATGATGAAAAGAAGATTTTATTGACATGTTTGTTACGCAGGAATGAAATTGAATGAGAATAAAATAATAGGAACGAAATGGAATGTAATGGAATAAATTAATTCTTTTACTGCGTTTGGAATATGCAAAATTGAAATAAAATAAATTATACAAAAGATGATACATTGAGTGATGAATAGAGCAGGATCGTGAATTAAGGTTGGCTGGAGTAAGGCATGGTATGGTTCATAAGGTAGGATATAGACGAAGGGGTGAGGTAGCCCTACGCCATACCCCATTGCACCATACCCCTCTTCTCACCTAACCCTACCCACCGCTACCATACCCTACCCACCACCCCATCCTACTCTACCCGATATCACTATATCTTACCATCGACATCGTACCTACCTTTACCCATTACCTACTCTACTCCGCTCTCACCCTACCATACCCTACATCTCTTCTCACCCAACCCTACCCACCGCTGTCATACCCTACCCACCACCCTATTCTACCCTACCCAATATCACCATATCTTACCCTCGACATCATACCTACCTTACTCATTACCTACTCTACTCCACTATATATCACCCACCCCTACCTTACCCCTCATACCACCCTACCTTACCCACCACCCCAACCTTACCCTACCCTATTCACCATTCCACTCTACCTTATCTTACCCACCACACCACCCTACCTTACCTACTACCCCAACCTATCCTACCATACTCTACCCTACCCTACCAACCCTACACTACCAACCACTTCACCTTACCTTACCCTTCCCTACTTTACCCAACATTCCACTCTACCCTATCTTACCCACCATACCACCCCTACTTTACCTTACCCACTACCCCAACCTACCTTACCATACCCTACCCTAACAACATAATTTAGAATGCCAATAGAAATGAGGAATAGGTGAATGTGAAATGGGATGAATATTAGCTAGAAAAATATTTGGAAAGATAGGGTATTTATTAGGGAAATCAAATTTTAATTGATTTTTCTAATTATGGTAGCCGAATTTTCTAGTTATGGTATGTTTGATTTTTTTCCTTCATATTTTACGGGTTTGGGTCGGGTATGGAGCGGGTCAATCGGGTAAATGGGTTAAATTGGCTCATCTATATATTATATATAGATATGTATTCATGCAATTATATGTTGGAAAATGATGGTTAAAATGGATATGTTAAATGATATGTCATATTGGGCCTATTGGGCCTAAGTGGTGAATAGAAAGTGTTAGTAATAAAGGGAAAATTGGAGAAACCAATTTCTCTCACATTGGAAGGAAGGAAGGAAAAGAGCCAACATTTATATGATGTTGTATTAGTGTAGTGGTAAGAATTTACCAACTTTATACACCGTTCTCTACGCGCATACGTAGGGGGTGCAAATCCATCCGGATTTCAGCTTGAACTTGTGTGCGCGCGTCCTGCGGACACGAATGCAACTCGATTCCAGCTGACAACACTTATGGCATCCAAGCTGCTGCTGTGCCTGTTCCATTTCCTTGTTGTAATGACATTCATTTCGAAACAATGATGCCGAGGTCGCTCATGTTTCAGTATTCCATCATTCCCACTTCTTCTCTCATGATAAAGCCTATATAAACAGACTTGTATTCCATCGCTTCCACTTTCTCTCTCAGTATGATAAAGCCTATATAAACAGACACTTCTTCGTCGATTCTTAACACGAAGAACACACCAAAGAATCGCTTTTCTTACTTCTTTTTCTACATGAAAACGAGAGTTCAAACTACAAGGTTCTTAAGCAATTGAAGGCGCGAAGTGCTTCCCATCATTGCTATCCGTTCTATCCTGGGAGATTAACGTCCTGCTGAAGCTCACGGCACACGAAGGTGAGGGGACGAATTAGTCTTAAGGAAACTGTGTGCAACACAGGGCTCGGATGATATATCCTTTTTCGTTTTCTTTGCAATTGTAATTCGAATTTGTTGTTATTTGTTTCTTTGTAATTTTTCTTTCGTTTTTGAATAAAATTGTCCAACATTATATTAATAAAGGTGTTTAAGGAAGTATATATTATGTAGGGCGTTCTTTGTAACTATATATACCGTGAGATATTGTGATAATGAGAATGAAAAATTAACCCGTGAAATTTATCATATATATATATATATATATACCCACACACATTTATGCGTATTTCCAAGAAATGAGTGCATAAATTATTTAACAATATAAAACGTTCATTCAAAAAAAAACAATATAAAACGTAGTCTTTTTTTAACCCGAAAATAAAATTACCACATATTGAATATATACTCACACGCATACTGTGAGACTCAAACCCAATACTCATTATCCTAGCACCTCAGCTTAACCGCTATGTTAAGCTTCATTGGTGTGACGCCCCTGCCCGGATACCAAATCCCTATCCGGAAAAGAACGTCTGGCACGCATATAATTAAATTTTAATCTAATTATACACGTAAGTCTTACGTAAGCAGACATCAGAGAACAAGCGGAAGGTAAAATGACTGACTCGGATACTTAAAACAACTACTAAAACGATCGAAAGTAACACAGGCTGCATCTATTTCATCATCAAAGACTTATTATAAACATCAAATACAAATGTATCCATTACAAAATCATTTACATAAACTCAAACCATTGATCTCAATCGTTACAACGGACAAGAGAATCTAAACTGAAAGTAAAAACAAGACGCCATCTCAGATCATCTCCGGTCACTCATCGTCGATGGCCTAAAAAATGACTTATAAACAACACCACCTTATCGGGGTGACAAGAGAGAGAGGGTAAGAAATACATACGTCTTTGTAAAGTGGTAGAAAAACTGCTACAATTAAAGGCGATACATACAGATATATATAACATGAAAATCTTCTACAGTCACTACCACATAGGGTGTAACAATAGAGCTCGCTGACCATCTACTAGCTCCGTAGTACATCATCGCACAAGTAAGGTGTGTTACATCAATATCAAAGGACACTACGCACGGTGAGAAATGCACCACAACATGGGCGGCACCACTCATGGGGGCATGGACTCGTGTTCCATGTGGGAGTTACACGTAGTCTCGTAGGAGCGGTAAGGGTCCCATGCTTCGATGTCAAAAATGTGTCTCACCAATAATATTGACGTTTTAGTTTTTAGACAGACACATATATAATTTATGAGTTTAAATCTAACCAGCTGATTCATTAACATAAAAAAGCTAAGAAGTTAAAACGTCAATATCATGAGACAGTGCTAGGTAAGGACAGTCCTTTTATTTATTTATTTAGTTCTGCTGCCCTTTATTTTCCCCAACTTTCGATACCCGCTACCTGCTAAAATGAGTTATTATCATTGCTTTGCTATTATTACCATTATTAATATATCATCAGGAAAGAAAACTAAAGAACAAAATTGGTCCCTATCCTTTTTCCCCGACGGACGATAACAGTAAAACCAACTACATGTGTGGTGTGTAATGATATGGGCACAACGGTTGTGTCACAACAAATGACACAACAATAATCTGCACCGTTGATCATGTAGATTTTCACATCTGATCAAGTTAGAAACATTATTATCAACGGTGCAGATCACCGTTGTGTCACTCGTTATGACACAACCGTTGTGCCTGTATCATTACTCATGTGTGGTAGCCCTTAATTAAAGTGTTCAATTATTCTTTTTGGTGGGTCCCAACAGAATATGTGGTGTTGATTGTGTTGTGTAAGATGTTGTGGTTGAAAGAGTAGTGGATGTATCACTACTCTTATATATTACAGAAACAAAACCTGCATAAAAGAGATAAAAATAAATATAAAAATAAAACACCAACGACAACATGATTAAATACGGTTGAACACACATAATCCGTTAAAAACACTCCCTTACCTTTTAGCAATTTAAAATCGATTCCAAAAGCAAATCGAAGGCAAGAACTTGAATCATCCGATTCCAACAACTCCTACGATCAACCTACGATAATTAAACGGTATTCTATGATTAAAACAACTCTTTATTCTATAAAAGCTCAGATTTTATCAAGAACGAACGAATCTATAATAATGGCTATCGAAAAAAAGAACGGCTAGTATCGAAACGATCATCTTCTCGCGGAGATCAATTTCTTCTACTATGGTCTGCATCAACCGTTAAACCCCGAATTTGAAAAACAGCGTCCGAACTTTTTTCCGCCGTAAAGCGTCGGCTCTCCTCTCTAGTTTTTGGAAAATTGCTGACTGATTAATACAGTATGAAGGAAATAAAGAGGTTATTTCCTTAAATAGTTGAATTAATTAAAATCCCTTTTTAATTAATTAATCCTTTTTAATTAATAGTTCCTTTTAATTAATTAATTGGGTCAAATATAAATAGGATTTAAATAAATAAAACCCATTTACAAATTTACCCTTCCTGAAATTTCAGGGTGTTACAATTGGCTTATAAAACAGAGTCGTTTTTTGAATTCCATGAAAATATGGTATTGCAATTGAAAGGAATGAACTATAACTATTTACAACCACAATTGTGGACTAACACCCACATATTGTGGGAAATTACTGATACGAAAAAATATCATGATTAGAAAAAACCAAGTCATGATTGAAATTTATAACAAGAAAGCCAGCTTCTTCCTTGATGGTGGGGCGGTGGGGTTAAGGGAAGACACTAATTTTAGGTTCGTTCACGTGCAAGTATTAGACTACGTCATTAATTTCAAGAAAAATTATTGATGATTTTTTTTCTAGAGGTAGGGCCCATTTTAAATTTAATAATTCTTATTAGTTTTGATACACCAAATAGGATTTGGTCAATGACAAACCTAAAATTTGTGAAGGGAAGGGGGTGTTGTCGCATGTGAGGGAGTTCTTACATATATTAACTTGAGTAATAATAGGGTCACAACAAATTCGACACAACGGGTGACAGAACCAAATCTCTCACCTTTGATTTTGACGAGTTTCAATTGACTGTGATGTAGACTCATCAAAATAAAATGTGAGAGATTTAGTTATGTCACCCGTTATATCAAATTGATTGTGTCTCTATCATTGTTCTATTAACTAACTCCCCGAGATAATTGCTAGCAAGGAAAATTTATTAATATGAAAATTATTTATTAAAACCTTATTAAAAACGAGAAAAATGAATCAATTTCCAAAAGACAAAATTACCGTTATAAAAATTGTTTCCCAAAACATTTTATTACCGGTGCACTCGCCTTCCCTTCGGATCCGAAGAATAAATCTTTTATGATGTAAATAAAATTACATAGTTATTGTCAAAGTGATTTTGCAAGGTATACCCAGATAACTGTCTGGGACTATTTCTTAGATGTACTGTCGGGCACTCAAGTGATACATTTTAAACAACTATTAATAAGATCTGAAATTTTGGTTTCCCTCCAAAACATTACTTGCAGTGTTTGAAATCTTTATTGATAGTAGTATAATGGTTGATGTGTTCGGATTCTGTGGTATATTGTATTGTTTTTTTCATTATATAACACAAAATGTATAGTGGTGTTTTTGTTTTGCGATATATAGTAGTTTCTCTCGCGGATCCAAGGAGATAGAAAAAACACTACTATACATTTTTCTGTTTGCAAAAAATCTTCATAATTATCACCCCTCCCCCAAGATCCTGCGTCCACCCCTGTCTGGTAAGGAAATGTTTTGGGAAACAATTGATCATGTTTGCTTCTAGCTCCGATGTTGCTTCTTGAGCCATGTGATCACTCCACTGAACTTAGGCCATAACCTCGAACTTCTTCTTCGACCATTGTACTTTCCTTATTAAGATTTTGATCGACATTTCCTTGTCAGCCAAATTATCTTGCAACATGTCATGTCAATATCCCCTGGCATGGATCCACCAAACACTTCCTCAGCATGAACACATCATCCACTCCAGAAAACTACGAAGGGAAATGCAACCTATAAGCCAAAGGTTTAACCATTCTCATAACTTCAAAAAGACTAACATACTTTGTGCTTAACTTGTCTTTCTCACCAAAACACTTAACATATTTAGCAGGCGAAACTCTTAGGTAGACTTTCTCACATATAATACAATATACGATGAGTCAATTATATAGCATTGGGTCTTACATGTTACAAAAAATGAAATTTGCTAGTATGCATATATTCAATTGTCACACCATCACATTATTTCGTGGCCGCTGTTGCGTTTAACGTGTTTGGTGATAATATCACTAATAAAACAGAAATGCAAGACATCATACATCTATTCATATATTACAAATGATTTAAACAGTGTAATTGAAGCGAGCCGGGTCGACACTTTATGAGGGCTCATGCTTGACTCATCTAAAACTTTGTTGAAATTCAAACGAGTTATAAAAGACTAAACCGAACTCAACTCATTTACTGTTTTGAATAACTTGACTCGATCCGTAGGTTCCAATATCTATTTAGCAATATGGAAGGCAATAATGTTTACTAAAGCGATTGAGTTGAGCCGAGACCTAATAATCAAAGGTTTTAACTTCAAATCTCATCACACCAATTATTATGTTATTACATATCATATTTGTAAAATCAAGACTATTAGATTTCGATGTTTTTGATTGGATTGGGTAATAATTCATATACTCAATTTAAACTCGAACTCAAAAAATATAAATCGAATCGAATTATTCTATGAGTCCGGATGTAAGTAACTCACGAAGAACGACTGCCCGAAAGGAAAAAAAATGAAGTTGTCGGTTAAACCGAATTCGTACATCGCCCGTATTTCAGAACCCGGCTTGTTGCGGCAAAGCCTGCATCTATGCTCTCACACACATTTTTTAACTCACAGAAAAGCTTGCAACTTACAATGCACTTCCCAGATTCAATGTCAAAAACAAATAAATAGTGCCTCCCTATTTCTAGAAATGCTCAATTCTCTCCAGATCTGATTCAAGAGTTTTCAGATCACTACCAGTACAGGACAATTTTTCAATTTTTTTTTTGGTCACATTTCTATCCCGATTACTCCATTTTGAGTGAGTGATCGAGATTATTTTTGAATAATTTTGGGGGAAAGTATTTGAGCTAGTGAAATGTTGACAAAGTTTGAGACGAAGAGTAATCGTGTGAAGGGATTGAGTTTCCATAGCAAGAGGCCATGGATCTTGGCTAGTCTTCACAGTGGTGTGGTCCAGCTATGGGATTATCGTATGGGCACTCTCATTGATCGCTTTGACGAGCATGATGGTCCTGTTCGTGGTGTTCATTTCCACAAATCTCAGCCACTATTTGTTTCCGGAGGTGATTTAACCGATTCAGTTGTTTCTTTACTTATGCTTTTGCCTTATTTCGAAAGTAGCATACTGTTGAATGTTGAATGATGTATTGGTGGTCGAGTTTACCTGCATTTTGATGGAGCAGTGAAACTTTGATATGGGATTGCTAAACAGTTACAGGTACCGAGCTATTATTAGCACTAATCTGTAGATCATTGTTGATTTGCTGCTCAGCATAGAATGTGCATTATCAATATGACTTTCTGTTTGTTGCTGTGTAGTTATTGTTTTACTTTTTGATGTTACCTGAACGTTTGTCTGTTTTCAAAAGCTTTATAGTTAGTGATGATGTACTTCTGCTCTGCTACTCAAACTTGTGCTAATCAAACAGCTTGAGTAATACGCCCACAATGGATTTCACAACGAGTTCATAACCATCAAGAAACCTAGTTTCGGGCTTCTTCACTAGTTCAGAAATTCAATAAGCTATATCTCTGATTTGTTCGATGTTGTGGAATATTCTTGTGGGTCACTCATTTCCGTTTCTATTGGTTTTGTTTTCTCTAAGCAAAACCATCTCGGAACTATAGATTTAAAGATGATCAATAAGATTTAGTTATTAGATGGCTAAAGGTGCATAATGTCAAAAGTTGCAATATTGATCTTGACACTTATGCAGAATATGCTCTGTCATGTTTTATACAGGGGATGATTATAAAATCAAGGTTTGGAATTATAAGCTGCACAGGTGTCTGTTCACCCTTCTTGGGCATCTTGATTACATCCGTACTGTGCAGTTTCATCATGAGTCTCCATGGATAGTCAGTGCTAGTGATGATCAAACAATCAGAATATGGAACTGGCAGTCTCGGACATGTATTTCTGTGTTGACTGGGCACAACCACTATGTGATGTGTGCCTCCTTTCATCCAAAAGAGGACTTAATTGTGTCAGCTTCTTTGGATCAGACAGTTCGAGTTTGGGACATTGGTGCCTTAAGGAAGAAAAATGTTTCCCCTGCTGATGATATCCTTCGGTTGAGTCAGATGAACTCAGATTTCTTTGGAGGGGTAGACGCTGTTGTGAAGTATGTTCTGGAAGGCCATGATCGTGGGGTGAACTGGGCTTCTTTCCATCCAACTCTCCCTCTTATCGTCTCTGGTGCTGACGATCGTCAAGTGAAAATCTGGAGAATGAATGGTTTGTTTTCTCATCCCCTTATTTTATTTTTTATTTCTACATTTTGGTATCCTTTTTGCTTAGAGCCTCAGGAAGATGATATTTATTCTTTTCTGCTCTTTTTATTTTTAGTTTTTGCGAATCCGATATTTCGTTGATGTAGATCAAAACTTTTCAATCCATCCCAACTTTATGACTCTAAATTCAAAACTCGAATTTTATATCTAATGTCTGGATATGCACAGTATGAGAAAGTAAAAGAGAGGTAAACCGAAAATGAACTGATCAGACAAGTTCCTTTGTTCTTTTCTTTTTTGCTTAAAAAGCTGCAATGGCCGTTTGGCTGACTGAAGGAAACAAAAACTAACATTGTTTATTCGTCCATTACTCTGACAATTGTTTATGCAATTTCTTAATCCAAGTGATTAACATCTTGAATGATTTGTTTATGGTCAGACACTAAGGCTTGGGAGGTTGACACATTGAGAGGCCATTTGAACAACGTTTCCTGCGTCCTATTTCATGCAAAACAAGATCTCATTGTGTCTAATTCAGAAGATAAGAGTATTCGAGTATGGGATGCTTCAAAGAGGACCGGTCTGCAGACATTCCGTAGGGAGCATGATAGATTCTGGATCCTTTCCTCTCATCCTGAGATGAACCTTTTGGCAGCTGGCCACGACAGTGGAATGATAGTGTTTAAACTGGAAAGGGAGAGACCTGCTTTTTCTGTTAGCGGTGACTCTTTGCTTTATGTGAAAGACCGTTTTCTAAGAGTCTTTGAATTTTCGTCTCAGAAAGATATCCAGTTAATACCTATTCGCAGGCCCGGAGCTAGCAGCTTAAATCAAGCTCCCCGCACTCTTTCTTATAGCCCTACAGAAAATGCTGCTCTGATATGTTCAGACTTGGATGGAGGTTCGTATGAACTCTATACTGTACCAAAAGACAGCCCTGGCAGAGGGGATGCAGTTCAAGAGCCAAAACGGGGTGTTGGAGGATCTGCAGTTTTCATTGCTCGAAATAGATTTGCTGTTCTTGAGAAGAGCAGCAATCAGGTGTTGGTGAAGAACCTTAAGAATGAGATTGTCAAGAAGAGTGCACTTCCTATTGCTACAGATGCAATATTTTATGCGGGTACTGGGAACCTACTTTGTAGAACAGAGGACAGGGTATTCACCTTTGACCTTCAACAACATGTTATTCTTGGGGACCTTCAAACTTCTTTTGTTAGATATGTTGTTTGGTCACATGACATGGATAGCGTTGCCTTGCTTAGCAAGCATTCCATAGTTATAGCTGATAGGAGACTTGTACATCGATGCACTCTTCACGAGACAATTCGTGTCAAGAGTGGAGCTTGGGATGATAATGGTGTCTTCATATATACAACATTGACCCACATCAAGTATTGCCTTCCTAATGGGGACAGTGGAATTATCAAAACCTTGGATACTCCATTTTATATTACAAAGATCACCGGGAATACAATATATTGCTTGGACCGTGATGGCAAAAATCGCCCAATAATTATTGATTCAACAGAGTATATTTTCAAGCTGTCCTTGCTAAGGAAGAGATATGACACTGTTATGAGCATGATCAAGAAATCTGAGCTCTGTGGGCAGGCCATGATTGCATACTTGCAGCAGAAGGGCTTTCCTGAAGTTGCACTGCATTTTGTGAAGGATGAGCGAACACGGTTCAACTTGGCTCTTGAGAGTGGAAACATTCAAATAGCTGTTGCATCTGCCAAAGAGATTAATGAGAAGGATCATTGGTATCGTCTGGGAGTTGAGGCCCTACGTCAGGGTAATGCGGGTATTGTTGAGTATGCATACCAGAAGACCAAGAATTTTGAAAGGTTATCCTTCCTCTATTTGATAACAGGGAATTTGGATAAGTTGACCAAAATGATGAAAGTTGCTGAAGTTACGAATGAGGTTATGGGTCAGTTCCACAATGCCTTATACCTGGGTGACATTCAAGAGCGCGTCAAGATTTTGGAGAATGCTGGGCATATACCCCTTGCTTACATCACAGCTTCAGCCCATGGACTTGATGATATTGCTGAACGTCTTAAGGCAGAATTGGGTGAAAACGTACCATCTCTGCCGAAGGAGAAGTCCTCTCTCTTGATTCCACCAAAACCTGTATTATGTGGTGGTGATTGGCCTTTGTTGATGGTCACAAGAGGGATATTTGAGGGTGAGATTGACAACGGTGGCATGAATGAAGAAGATCCAGAGTTTGTAGATGTTACAAGTACTGATTGGGATGTAAATGTGGATGTCGAAGATGTTAATTTGGAGAATCTAGATAACGGCATTGTGTTAGATGAAGAGGGACATGCAGAGAACGGTGAGGAAGGTTGGGATCTGGAGGACCTGGATCTACCCCCTGATGCAGATACACCCAAAGCAGTTCCAAATGCACGTTCTTCTGTTTTTATCGCACCCAATCCTGGAATGGCCGTTAACCAGATATGGGTCCAGAGATCATCCCTTGCTGCTGAACATGCAGCTGCT
Organism: Gentiana macrophylla; assembly: GCA_026214975.1. Taxonomy (NCBI): domain Eukaryota; kingdom Viridiplantae; phylum Streptophyta; class Magnoliopsida; order Gentianales; family Gentianaceae; genus Gentiana; species Gentiana macrophylla. The sequence goes on along the minus strand of CM047812.1, from coordinate 107,760,530 downwards.
GGGGATTTCGACACAGCAATGCGTCTGCTTACCCGACAACTTGGAATAAAAAACTTCACTCCTTTGAAGGCATTGTTTACTGATCTTCACTTAGGTAGTCACAGTTACCTCTCCGCCTTTTCTTCAGCACCAGTGATCACATTAGCAATAGAAAGGGGATGGACCGAATCAGCTAGCCCAAATGTACGAGGTCCACCTGCACTTGTATTTAGCTTTTCTCAATTGGAGGAGAAGCTCAAAGCCGGTTACAAACTTACTACTGGTGGAAAGTTTAGTGATGCGCTTCGTGTTTTTGTGTCCATTATTCATACCATTCCTCTTATCGTGGTTGAGTCACGAAGGGAAGTTGATGAAGTAAAGGAATTGATTGCCATCACCCGAGAGTATATTGTGGGTCTGAAAATGGAGTTAAAAAAGAGAGAACTAAAAGACGATCCTGTTCGCCAGCAGGAGTTAGCTGCCTACTTCACCCACTGTAAATTGGAAAAACCGCACTTAAGACTATCTTTATTAACTGCAGCAAGTCTTTGCTTCAAGGCTGGTAACCTGAACACTGCAGCCTACTTTGCTCGGCGACTCTTGGATACCAGTCCAGCAGAAAATCAGGCTGCAACGGCACGCAAAATTCTTCAGGTCGCTGAGAAGAACATGAAAGATGTCACTCAACTAAACTACGATTTCAGAAACCCCTTTGTTGTGTGTGGAGCGACATTTGTTCCAATTTACAGAGGTCAGAAGAATGTTACTTGTCCATACTGCGGTACTCATTTTGTTCCATCTCACGCTGGAGAATTGTGCACTATCTGTGATCTTGCTGTGGTTGGTGCTGATGCATCTGGCATCCTATGCTCGCCTGCGCAAGTTCGATGATTTCAGTTGCTTGGTCACTTTCATAGCGGCTGTTCCTTGTTGAAAATGAAGAAGGTAGGAGCAGAAAATAGACAAATCATTGGTAATCATCTGTTTCTTTAATTTGCATGTTATTTATTTCTTCATTGTTTTGTGATTGCTGGTAAGCACATGCAAATTGACCTGATTGAATTCTGCAATTCGTTGCACAAACCAGGCATACATTTTTCTTTTATTGTTGATAATATTTTGTTGTAATAGGTTCCATTTTCTTCTCGTATGAAAACTTCCTACTGGATAAAATTTTGTTGTCCTGCTTGACCGAAACAACCCAATGTCGAGAAATGCATGTTAATCTGGAATTTCTTAAGTTCGAGTCATTTTACCTTATGATAATAGAACTTTGAAGGCACCACACCTGATCTACAACACACCAAAACAGACTATCAAAAGTTAATCATGTGCATTCTTCTTATTTAAAAGTCGATTATATACCATAAAATCACAATCGACATTTTGAAAGTCGATTTTTAGTGTGAAACCACAGTAGATGTGGTGCCAAAGTAGGTTGAGTATGCTGCATCTAAAGATCCTCATTTTGTTCCGGGCTCAGTTCTCCAAATCAGTGCCTATATGAGCAGTTACCGGTAAATTTGGATTCCCTGGAAGAGGGCCCTTGTGGTTAAGCTCTTAGGTAGATTGGTCAGCCTGAGTATGCTGGAGCAGTGTCTTCAAGCTTTGGGATTTGCCTAATGGTTGTGAAATTGTGGCGTAGTCTAGATAAGGTTTTTTTTGTTGATGTTGTTAGGCTTTTCTCCAAGTCAGATTATTTGTGTAGAAGAAGTACTTAGAGAGGAGAAAGATAGGAGGAAACTCTTGTATTATTGCTTAGATCATTATCGGGTAGATAATAGATGATTACAATATATAGAAAGGAACCCCAACGGCTATAAAAGGAACCCCAACGGCTATGAACAGTAAAAGCAGTTTTCTGTTCATCAGCCTTTAACTAGAAGAATAACAGGGGAATGTAAGGCTAAAAAGGAGGTAAATTAACACTAATTAGCCCTAAATAAAACTAATTAAGACTATAAATTACAAAATACAAATATCTTTCAACACTCCCCCTCAAGCTTGGTTGTAGATGTTGATACAGCCAAACTTGGAGTGAAGATATGCAAAGATCTTTGTAGAAACAGCCTTTGTGAGTACATTAGCAACTTGGTCCTGAGTCTTTACATGTATGAAGGTTATGTCTCCATTATCCACCTTTTCTCTTAGAAAGTGTCTGTCCACCTCAACATGTTTAGTTTTATCATGATGAGTAGGATTTTCTGCAATACTTAGGGCAGAAGTGTTGTCACACATGAGTTGAATAGGTTAAGTGGCAGGAAACCCTAACTCTTCCAGCATTCTCTTTATCCATAAGCCATCACATACTCCCAGAGCTAGGGCTCTGAGTTCAGATTCTGCACTGCTTCTAGATACAACATGTTGTTTCTTGCTTCTCCAAGTTGTAAGATTCCCCCATATGTATGTACAATATCCAGAAGTTGATCTCATATCTGGAACCCCTCCTGCATAATCTGCATCTGTGTAGACTTGGACTTCTCTTGACTGAGTCTTTTTGAACATAATACCTTGACCAGGGTCCTTCTTCAGGAATCTCAGAATCCTTTCAGCTACTTGCATTTGTCTTTCTGTGGGTTGATGCATGAACTGACTGATCAAACCTACAGCAAAGCATATGTCAGGTCCAGTGTGGGATAGATAGATTAGTTTTCCCACAAGTCTTTGATATCTCCCCTTGTCAACAAGAGGGCAATCATCAACTTTGCTTAACTTTAATCCAGGTTCAACAGAGGTATTTGCAGGTTTATACCCTAGCATACCAGTTTCCTTCAAAAGGTCTAGGGTATACTTTCTTTGAGACATGGTAATGCCAATAGTATTTCTAGCAATTTCCATACCAAGAAAGTATTTAGGGCTCCCTAGATCTTTTATCTCAAATTCAGTGGCAAGAGCTCTTTTAATTTTGCAAATTTCATCAGAATCATCCCCAGTGAGGATGATATCATCCACATACACAACTAGAACAGTTGTCCTTCCATTAGACCTCTTTGTAAATAGAGTATGATCAGTGTGGCATTGGTGGAAGCCATGCCTCTTTATGAAGTTAGAAAATCTTCCAAACCATGCTCTAGGAGATTGTTTGAGGCCATACAAGGACCTTTTTAGTTTGCATACATCACCCTTATTGCCTAGGGATTCAAACCCAGGAGGGAGATGCATGTAAACCTCCTCATTCAAATCTCCATAGAAAAACATTTTTATATCTAGTTGAGTCGAGACCAATCTAGATTTACAAAGAACACTCATTAGGATTCGATAGTATTAAGCTTAGCAACAGGGCAAAGGTTTCATGATAGTCAATACCATAAGACTGAGTGAAACCTTTTGCCACAAGTCTAGCTTTATATCTATTGAGTGATCCATCAGCATTCTACTTAAGGGTGAAGATCCACCTACACCCCACAGGGTGTTTCCCTTTAGGTAGAGGGGAAATATCCCAAGTGTTACTTTTGGTGAGAGCATCCATTTCATCTTTTAGAGCAGCCTTCCACTCAGGAACCTTTAAAGCATCATGGACATTTTTGGGAATGTGTATGGTGTCCAGACTGCTTGTAAAGGCCACATACTGAGGAGACAACTTATTATAGGACATGAAGTTGTACAGAGGATGAGCTGTACAACTCCTTGTCCCTTTTCGTTTAGCAATAGGTAGTTCCTCCATAAGGGACTCATTTTCTTGATCACAAGAGGTGTCAGAGTCCTGATAATCAGTGCTATTTTGATCATTAGGACTTTTATCCTCTGATGTTTGATCATTATCATTAGGGCTTTCTTCCTCATAAGCTTCAGTCTCTGGATTTTGAGAGAAAGCCTTTCTTTTTCTGGTATAGACAATGATGTCAGGTTTAGGAGCATTTTGCTCCTCATCAGTAGTATTGTTGGTTTGATCAGAATTAGTCTGGTCATGTTCTACTTCATTTTCACCAGTTGTTTCAGAATTCTCAAGAAACTCTGTTAAAATAGCCTCTCCCCATAGGAATTTGGGAACTTTCATAGTGAACATGATTCCCCTAGCAACCTCCAATAGGTGCCTATTTTTCCTTTCAGCCACTCCATTTTGTTGGGGTGTATCAACACAAGTACTAATATGGATGATCCCTTTTTCAGAAAAGAAAGAGGCAAGACTCTTTTCAAAATACTCCTTCCCATTGTCAGTCTTGAGTACTTTAATTCTAGTACCAAACTGATTTTCAATCATGGTGTAGAAGTTTTTGAAGATGGAGCCTGCTTCTGATTTCTCCTTTAGGAGAAACAACCATGTAACCCTGCTATGGTCATCAATAAAGCTGATAAACCACCTTTTTCCAGTGATGGTCCTCTGTTTTGAGGGTCCCCATATGTCACTGTGAAATAAGGAGAAGGGAGAGGAAGGAGCATACACACTTGCAGGGAAGTTAGTTCTAGTATGTTTAGAGAGTTGACAAATTTCACAATGTAGAGAATCAATATTTATTCCATTAAACATAGTAGGATACAACTTTTTCAAGTACAAAAAAATTGCATGCCCTAGTCTATAGTGCAGAAGCATAACATTAGTACAAGATGAAGTGCTTCTACAACTAATAGACAATCCTTTAGGGATATTGTCAATGCAAAGTCTAGAGTAGGGAGTCTTGAAGATGAAAAGTCCAGATCTAACATCAGCACTGCTAATCTCCTCCATTGAACTCAAAATCCTGAAATTTACAGCCATTAGTATGGAAAATCACAGAGCATTTAGTGTCATTTATGAACCTACTAACAGATAATAAGTTACACTGTAAGTTAGGGACATAAAGAACATCTTTCAAAGTGACCTTTTCACTTAAGATTATGTTTCCAGTTCCAGAAACTTGGGAAATGGAACCATTAGCAATTTTAACATTATGAGGCTGAGTGCATTTCCAAAGTTTCACAAATAGCTCTGGATTTCCAGTCATATGGCATGAGGCACCAAAGTCCACAATCCATATGTTTTTAAGAATTTGATCCCCTGAATAGGCATTAAAACACACACACACCTGTATTAGCCATGGAGACATTGCCATGAGGAGTAGTAGTCTGTGCATTTTGAGCAGACAGGAGCCTTTTAATGGCTTCAATCTGTTCCATGCTAAAACTGCCATCAGACTTTTGTTCCTCAACATTAGCAAGTCTACCAGAGCTTTCAGATGTGTGATTAGGCCTAGAGGACTTCCAGTTGGCTGGTTTTCCATGGATTTTCCAGCATGTATCCTTGGTGTGACCAGTCTTTTTACAATGATCACAGACTGGTCTAACACCTTTGGACTTCTGAGTTGGACCAGCAGTGCTTTTAGTAAAAAGAGCACTGGTTTCAGTGGATGGAACAGGGTTAGACACCCCATTTAACATAAGTTTTCTTCTGCTTTCTTCATACTTTATGTCAGCAAACACACTTTTGATTAAAGGAAGAGGTTTAGAGCTCAGTACTCTACCTCTTACATCATCAAGAGATGAATTTAGGCCCATCAAGAATTTGAATATTCTTTTCTTTTCTTTAATGGCCTTATAAGTCTTGGCATCATCACTAGATTGCCAAGTTATATTTTCAAAAGCATCAAGCTACTGCCAAGATCTTGACATGAGGTTGAAATAGTCAGTAACTGACATCTCCCCCTGTCTTAGATCATGCAGCTTTGATTCAATTTCATATCGCTTTCAGAGGTGTTATCTCTTTTGAATAGAGATCAAGAAAGATTAGTCCGCATTTCCTCAAGCAGTTATCATAGAGGATGAAGTTCTTCTGCAATGTTGTGAGTCATGGACCCCAGCAAGATGGACACCACATTGCTGTTTTCCACCCTCCATTTCTTGCTGGAGGGATCCCCTTCAGCAGGAGCTTGGCTTTCACCAGTGAGATACTCTTCCTTGCCCCTCGGGATATAAAATCTCACTGTTCTGGACCATTGGAGATAATTGTCACCATTAAGTTTGTGACTGGAAAGTGGCATTAAAGAGGGTTCAGAGTTCCAAGGGGCAGCATTAGAGATTGCTTCATCCCTTGAATTAACTTCTGAAGATTGCTCAGTTGCCATAAAGAAAGATGAAAGTAAGCAGACAAGAGTTTGAGATCTTAAGGCTCTGATACCATGTAGAAAAAGTACTTAGAGAGGAGAAAGATAGGAGTAAACTCTTGTATTATTGCTTAGATCATTATCGGGTAGATAATAGATGATTACAATAAATAGAAAAGTCCTCCAACGGCGATATAAGGAACCCCAACGGCTATGAACAGTAAAAGCAGTTTTCTGTTCATCAGCCTTTAACTAGAAGAATAACAGGGGAATCTAAGGCTAAAAAGGAGGTAAATTAACACTAATTAGCCCTAAATAAAACTAATTAAGACTATAAATTACAAAATACAAATATCTTTCAACAATTTGCATGTGCTGAATAGCGGGCCTTGGATTGTGCTTGGTCACTACCTTGCCATTACCAGGTGGAAACCTCCCTTCCAGTCTGTTTCAGGCTTTTTTTCCTCTGCACTCTAAATTTGGCATTCTGGGGGGGTTATGACATTGAGTATGAGGGTCTACATCAAATTTATCTTGGGTGTGCCAGTATGGACATACAAGCATGGATTGTTCTTCTTAGCAATCTTCTGCTGAAAGAGCCTCTGATCTTTTGCTTGAACCTTTGAAGACCTTGTCCAAGGTCACGGATGCTGCTCTTTGGTGGTAAACCTAGAAAGCCTCATAGACCTAATCCTTTCATGGGCTCTAATCATCAGGGTTCTTGTACTGATTTCAGTACCCCTCCCCCTAATTTTAAAGAGGAGGTTCGGCTTCCAGCTGTGGGGCTGACCATCTGTCTTCGGGTTGACATTTTACAGCTCTGAGTCAAGTAGAGGTACCTCACTGGCACTTTCTTCTGGGATTGCAAGCTTAAGGAAAAGGTGTCCACCTGGGAGGCAGCTGATCAACCCTTCCATTATAGACTTTATAGTGCTAGATCCAAGGGTGAGGAGGGAAAATCTCTTCGCAGCATAGGCAGAATACTGGGCAGCTGCCTCCCTTTAACTCTCTTCAGAATTATAATACTCTCTTTCCTTTTCTCCATCACTTTAGCTCAGTAAATTTCGTAGGACTGAAAAGCTGGCTCCTATGTCAGGCCCAGGGGCTTTAACAATTCCCAGCCTCACTCCTCTGTTCTTCCTGCTGGTCTGTCTGGGAATGGGGATTCTATTTCCATGCCTCTGTTTCCGTTACCAATGTGAATAGTTGCAGCCTGCCTTTCAATCATTATCAGCCCTCGTCGGAGCCCAATTCTGTGAGTCTACACAAGCCCTCATTGCAGACTGTCAATGAGGTTGCCTTTGTGGATGTTAATGTTGGCCTGCTTGGCCAAGGATGTTAGGTCCATTTTATACTATTTTTGTTTCCCTATGAATACTTTGGCTTGGAACTGTAGAGGGGCAGCCTTTACTTAGTTTTTCATATCCTGAATAATTTTGTAAGGAGTCATCATCCTGATGTTGTCTTTCTTTTGGAGTCCCATGGCTGAAAAAGCTTTCCTTTACTCACTTTCATGCCATTGAAGCTGAGGGCTAGTCATGGGGCATCTGGTGTTTCTGGGTTTCAACCTTTTGTGGCCTTCACACAAGCCTTTTCTTTTATTCTTACCGACTCTCGTTTGAACTCTTAGGTCCTATCTGGGTGTATGGGTCACCCAAGAGGGTGGTCAGAAAGAATTTGCCTTTGGATTGTGGTGTCTAGGGAAATGCAGATGCATTGCTAGACTTGGAGGCCTTCGGGAAGTTCTTATTCATTCTAATATTTCTTATCTGGTTAGGCTGGAACTAGAGCTATTGCAAGAACACCAGGCTATTCTTCTTCAAGAAAGTAAAGAAGAAATCAGCTGACTGCAGAAATCTGGTGTCAAATGGATCAAGGAGGGGAGTAATAATAATAATAATAATAGATTCTTCCATTCTTCCACCTTTACTAAGATTTCCAAGAGTAAGATCACCCGGCTTAAAAGTCGGGAAGTTTGAATGAGATGTGTGGCCAGGGCTCATTTCCTCCTCTGAATAATCTGGTTACAACTTTCACTCATCTCAGACTCTGATAAGTCTTGGTTGAATATACCTCCCTCCTTGGTACAATGGTTTACAGTGTCTCATTTGCAATGCATATGGAGTCTTGCAGCTTTGAAGCTTTATTTATTTATTTTCTTTTTTGACTGTCCCCTCTCATCAAGATCCTAATTTAGTAAAGGTGGGAGTATTTGTTGTCTTTGTTGTTTTAATGCCTTCTCTCTGTTACAGATGACTATCTTCTTCATTGTGTTGAGTTACTTCAAGTGCGGTTATTCTGATTAGAGACGGAAGGAAGTTATGTTCATTCGTTGCCGTTGACTCTCTCGATTTTCTGAAGTTATACACTGAAATGGCTGGTGCTCTTATCATAGTGTGGATGGCTACAAATTATGTATTCTGAAGACTGGGTGTTTTTTAACACACTAGGTTATACACATGCTCTGTACAAGTTTTTATTCTTTATTATGTCATACTTTATGTTGTTTAGTATGTTTTAATGAGGCTTTATATATTGAATTGAAGTTTTGAAACACTCTATATACCATTGGTTTTTTACCCATTTTTTATTATTGATTGTTGTAAACTTGATATAATACTAGTGAAATATTGTTTCTGAAACTAAATTTGGATGTTTCTCTGATTGGTGTTTCATCTCTCGGGTTGAAAGATGTAATGGTTATTTATTTACATTTAACAAAAACACTTTTTACCATTATGGAAAAAAAAAATCATTTAATTGCCATTTTCGCCAAATTTATGAGAAGAGGAAAATGATATATCCACTACAAATAGTATGTAGTGGACATACATTACACACATCTTATGCTTTGATTAAGATGTGTACTGCTCCAAATGAATGGATAAGATGTGCATATGTGCATTTCCACTACACACTATGTGTAGCGAATGTATCACCACCTGGATTACAATTATACCCTCTGTAAAATGTTGGAAGGATATATTTGTCATTCTGATCCAAAGCTCTCTGGCAACGCAACCCTATTACACGATGCGGACAATCCATTGCCTACAACAACTCTGCTCCACTTGAAATGCATTTGTAGGAGTTTCTTCTGAGGAGACGATGAGGATTCTAGAAAACCTCATACGATTGCTTGGAATAACCTTTGTACACCGAAGGGGTTGGAATAACCTTTGTAAGCCGAAGGGGCCAGGCTGGGTCAACTTCATGCTGTGGAGTATTACGTTGATGCATTACCTCTTGGAGACGATCTTGCCAGACGACACATCATCCCTTCACCCGCTTACGTTGTTTGTAAAGATGAAGATAAGGTCAACTGACATGCTCTTTGGGATTGGCTAAGCAACGGGCATCAATTAGCAAGCATTCAACCCGCTGCATACAGCGCGACCTGAAGCACTAGGGGCCGGCCAGTCCGCCCCCCCAGCTCACAAGTCCGCCAGCTCGGACCAAGCACGCTCAACTAGGCAAACATGGTTCCACATGACGACGACAAGACAAAGACTCAACAAAATTGCCAAGTGTTAGGTCCGCCCTTCACAAGTCCGCCTCGACAGCTGTCCAGATTAATTATGCCACATCATACTTTATTATGTCTTGTCACATCTTTAATTATCGTCATTAGCAGCCCGTCTGTAAATAGCGGCACAATGTAACGCATTTGATATCTTGCATCTTATACTAAAAGTAGAAACACTTTGCCAATTTTTCGAGCGAGCTCGCCTCTTTATAGCTTTCAGTTCGACATTAAGTATTCTTCACCGCCACCGTCTAACACCGGCAAAATCACATAAACAGCCAGATATCCGTCATAAAATACCGTTAAACTTGTTTGAGATAATTCCGACACATTTTAGTGGTGTCATATAAATTATAAAAAAAAAACCAAATTCAAAACCCGATCCATATCTCAGACCCCCCGGCGTGTTACGGCAAAGCCTTGAATCTATTCTTTCAATGGAAGACATGACGTCATAGTACCAGTAGAAATCCCAATTTTGCTCCAGATCTCACTATAAGAATCCGATTTAGGGCTTTTCAATTTTCACATTATTTTCTCCGGGGATTTCTCCATTGCAAGTTTGTGTTCGAGTTTGTAATCTGAACAATTTGGGGGAAAAATATCTGATCAACCGCAATGTTAACGAAGTTCGAGACGAAGAGCAATCGGGTGAAGGGATTGAGTTTCCACAGCAAGAGGCCCTGGATATTGGCTAGTCTTCACAGTGGTGTGATCCAGCTATGGGATTATCGTATGGGTACTCTCATCGATCGCTTTGACGAGCATGATGGTCCAGTTCGCGGTGTTCATTTTCACAATTCTCAGCCGCTGTTTGTTTCTGGAGGTGATTTAATCAATTCAATTTGTTAATTTACTTATGCATTTGTCTGTTTTTGGCATAAGTTGCACGTATTGTTGATAATGTAGCCGTGGATCTGATATCTTATCATCTAAAGGATTAGTCCAACTTTGATCTGGGATTTCACATGAACTGCTATACACTATCATTAGAACGAATTTGTAAATCATGTTTGATTTCTATACGTTTTGCTGCGGTGCTCTCGTAATGTACATTACCATAGAGGTGTATTTATTTATTACTTTTACTCTTGTATGCTTTTATGTTTTCTGTAGCTTGTATTTCTACTTTGCTCAATACATTTGAGCCTCAGTTTGTACTCTATTTTCTCTTGGTTAGGATATTTAGTTATTTTTGTTTCCTCCATATGCTGAACCAATGGCTTGGAATCAAATATTTTCTTGAATATAGATCCGTGGGGCTTAGTTATTGAATGTCTGAAAATGCACAGTTCAATGTCCAAAGTCGCGACACCCTATGGTAGCATATACTTATTGTTCTTTTTGCAGGGGATGATTATAAAATCAAGGTTTGGAATTATAAGCTGCACAGGTGTTTGTTCACCCTGCTTGGGCATCTTGATTACATTCGAACTGTGCAGTTTCATCACGAGTCTCCGTGGATAGTCAGTGCAAGCGATGATCAGACTATCAGATTATGGAACTGGCAGTCTCGAACTTGTCTTTCTGTGTTGACTGGGCACAATCACTATGTGATGTGTGCTTCCTTTCATCCTAAGGAGGACTTGATTGTGTCGGCCTCTTTGGATCAGACTGTTCGAGTTTGGGACATCGGTGCTTTGAAGAAGAAAAATGTTTCCCCTGCTGATGACATCCTTCGCTCTAAGTCAGATGAACACGGATTTCTTTGGAGGGGTTGATGCAGTTGTAAAGTATGTTCTGGAGGGCCATGATCGTGGAGTGAACTGGGCTTCTTTCCATCCAACTCTCCCTCTTATCGTCTCTGGTGCGGATGATCGTCAAGTGAAAATCTGGAGAATGAACGGTATGCTGTTTCATCCCCTTATTTCATTTTTTTTACATGTTTAATCTGTAGAATGAACGACTTGCTACCCCTTTTGTTTAGAGCGTCAGGAACATCAATACTTACTCTTTTCTGTTCTTTTTTATTTTTGTTTTTTTTGTGAATCTGAAAAATCATGATGTAGATCAAAACTTTTCAGTCCATCCTGACTACATGGCTCAATATTCGTAAACAAACCTCTAGAAAGCATCATATCTTATCTATGCCGCAGTTCACATCAGTTTTCCATTAACTTGCTTTAAGCAACATTCCTCCACTAACAAACACACATTCTAAGGACTCTCGTCACCTAAGTCTCCACCTAGTAGCTCGGCTTCTGAACTTTATGAAACACTTCATTTTTGTCCGAAGTACCTTTTATCCGTTGACCAATATTTGGTTTAACAAGTATCATTTTACTATGTCATTGCTAACTTTATAACAACGAGTTACCCTTCCTCACCAACCCCTCCTACTCCCTCCTACCCTCTTCTACTCACTCCTCACCACCTACCCCTGTGTCTTTCAAAACTCCTGTCCAGCCAAGAGCCTTCTAAGTTCTAACTCCTCCGCTCCCCTTGCAGCCCACTTCAACATACCTCTCACTCAGTGCCTCCCACTTCCACCTAATCTCTCACCCAGTGCCTTCCACTTCCTGTCCAACCAGCACCACGTCTCCCTCAGTGCCTCCCACTTCCTGTCCAACCAGCACCACCTCTCACCCAGTGCCTCCCACTTCCTGTCCAACCAACGCCACCTGCCCCTACATCCTCTTTTCATTCAACCTGCCAGCAACCTGTCATCATCCATTCCTCTCCTCGTAATCTCATTCGTCCCATCATTCAACCCAACTGCTCTCTCTCTGGTTTAGGGGAGCTGGTGTGGCATGTTGTGATGTTGAAGTTCTTACCTTTTCTTGTGTCTTTTAAAGATATTCATGACAATTTAAGAAAGTAAAAGCGAGGAAGTTCAACCGATAATACACGTGCCTTTGTTTTGTTAAAAAAGTAAAATAAAAAGAACAATGTATTCGCTTGTTTAGCTGACTGAACGGAAAAGAAATTCACAATGTTCATTTGATCACTATTATGCCGATTGATTATGCAGTGTTTCAATTTAACTAACATATTTACATGATATATTTTTTTTTTCAGACACTAAGGCTTGGGAAGTTGACACATTGAGAGGCCATATGAACAATGTTTCCTCTGTCCTATTTCATGTAAAACAAGATATTATTGTGTCTAATTCAGAAGATAAAAGCATTCGAGTATGGGATGCTACAAAGAGAACTAGTCTTCAGACATTTCGTCGGGAGCATGATAGATTCTGGATCCTTTCCTCACATCCGGAGCTGAACCTTCTGGCAGCTGGCCACGACAGTGGCATGATAGTGTTTAAATTGGAAAGGGAGCGACCTGCTTTTTCTGTTAGCGGGGGGACTCTGCTTTATGTGAAAGACCGTTTTCTTAGGGTCTTTGAATTTTCAACTCAGAAAGATATCCAGTTAATACCTATTCGCAGGCCTGGCTCCAACAACTTAAATCAAGCTCCCCGTGCCCTTTCTTATAGCTCTACGGAAAATGCTGCCTTAATATGTTCCGACTTGGATGGAGGATCTTATGAACTTTATATTGTACCAAAAGATAGTCATGGCAGAGGGGATGCAGTTCAAGAGCCAAAACGGGGTGTTGGGGGATCTGCAGTTTTCATTGCTCGAAATAGATTTGCTGTTCTTGAGAAGAGCAGCAATCAAGTGTTAGTGAAGAATCTTAAGAATGAGATTGTCAAAAAGAGTGTTCTCCCCATTCCTACAGATGCAATTTTCTATGCGGGTACCGGGAACTTACTCTGTAGAACAGAGGACAGGGTATTCGCCTTTGACCTTCAACAGCGTGTTATTCTTGGGGACCTTCAAGCTTCTTTTGTTAGATATGTTGTTTGGTCACATGACATGGATAGTGTGGCCTTGCTTAGCAAGCATTCTATAGTTATAGCTGATAAGTTTACTTGTACATCGATGCACTCTTCACGAGACAATTCGTGTTAAGAGCGGGGCCTGGGATGATAATGGTGTCTTTATATATACAACACTGACCCACATCAAGTATTGCCTTCCTAATGGGGACAGTGGAATTATCAAAACATTGGATATTCCAATCTATATTACAAAGATCACCGGAATACAATATATTGCTTGGACCGTGATGGCAAAAATCGCCCTATTATTATTGATTCAACAGAGTATATTTTCAAGCTGTCCTTGCTAAGGAAGAGATATGACACTGTTATGAGCATGATCAAGAAATCAGAGCTCTGTGGGCAGGCCATGATTGCATACTTGCAGCAGAAGGGCTTTCCAGAAGTTGCACTGCATTTTGTGAAGGATGAGCGAACACGGTTCAACTTGGCTCTTGAGAGTGGAAACATTCAAATAGCTGTTGCATCTGCCAAAGAGATTAATGAGAAGGATCATTGGTATCGTCTGGGTGTTGAGGCCCTACGTCAGGGTAATGCGGGGATTGTTGAGTATGCATACCAGAAGACAAAGAATTTTGAAAGGTTATCCTTCCTCTATTTGATAACGGGGAATTTGGATAAGTTAGCGAAAATGATGAAAGTTGCTGAAGTTACAAATGAGGTTATGGGTCAGTTCCACAATGCCTTATACCTGGGTGACATTCAAGAGCGCATCAAGATTTTGGGGAATGCTGGGCATATACCCCTTGCTTACATCACAGCTTCATCCCATGGACTTGATGATATTGCTGAGCGTCTTAAGGTAGAACTGGGTGAAAATGTACCTTCTCTGCCCAAGGAGAAGTCCTCTCTCTTGATTCCACCAAAACCTGTATTATGTGGTGGTGATTGGCCTTTGTTGATGGTCTCAAGAGGAATATTTGAGGGCGACATTGACAATGGTGGCATGGATGAAGATCCAGATGTAGAAGTTACAAGTACTGAGTGGGATGTAAATGTGGATGTTGAAGAAGTTGTTAACTTAAAGAATCTAGATAACGACATTGTGTTAGATGGAGAGGAGGAACGTCCAGAGAATGGCGAGCAAGAAGGATGGGATTTGGAGGACCTGGATCTGCCCCCAGATGCAGATACACCCAAAGCAGCTCCAAATGCACGTTCTTCTGTATTCGTTGCACCAAATCCCGGAATGACCGTTAGCCAGATTTGGGTCCAGAGGTCGTCCCTTGCTGCTGAACATGCAGCTGCTGGAGATTTCGACACTGCAATGCGTTTGCTTACCCGACAACTTGGAATAAAAAACTTCACTCCTTTGAAGCCGTTGTTTACTGATCTTCACTTAGGTAGTCACAGTTACCTCTCTGCCTTTTCTTCTGCACCAGTTATCACATTAGCAATAGAAAGGGGATGGACCGAATCAGCAAATCCAAACGTGCGACGCCCACCTGCACTTGTGTTTAGCTTTTCTCAGTTGGAGGAGAAGCTCAAAGCTGGTTACAAATTTACCACCGAAGGAAAATTTAGTGACGCGTTACGTGTTTTTGTGTCCATCCTTTATACCATTCCTCTTATCGTGGTTGAGTCACGTAGGGAAGTGGATGAAGTAAAGGAATTGATTGTCATTGCCAGAGAGTATGTTTTGGGTTTGAAAATGGAATTAAAGAAGCGAGAATTGAAAGACGATACTGTTCGTCAGCAGGAGTTGGCTGCCTACTTCACCCATTGTAAATTGGAAAAACCGCACTTAAGACTATCCCTTTTAACTGCAGCAACGCTTTGCTTCAAGGCTGGTAACCTGAGCACTGCAGCTTACTTTGCTCGGCGACTTTTGGATACTAGTCCAGCAGAAAAGCAGGCTGCAACGGCACGCAAAATTCTTCAGGTTGCTGAGAAGAACATGAAAGACGTCACTCAGCTGAACTACGATTTTAGAAATCCCTTCGTTGTTTGTGGAGCGACATTTGTTCCAATTTACAGAGGTCAAAAGGATGTTACTTGTCCATACTGTGGTACTCACTTTGTTCCGTCTCACTCTGGAGAATTGTGTACCATCTGTGATCTTGCTGTGGTTGGTGCTGATGCATCTGGCATTCTGTGTTCTTCTACACAAGTTCGGTGATATCTGTTGCGTGGCTTAATTTTCTTAGAGGCTGATTTCTTTGCTGCAAATGACAAAGGTATGGAGCAGAAAATAGACAAATCATCGGTAATTTCTTTTATTCGCATATTCCTCTATTTTCCATCAACGCCCTCCCTGTATTTGTCGTCATTGTTTTGTGATTACTGCTGGTGGTATGCACATGCACATGTAAGATGACTGATGGGATTTTTGCCATTCCTTTCACAGAAAAGATATACATTCGGTTCTTTGAACTATGCTACTACCACAACCACTCTAAAACAACTAATGTCTTAACCTGATGTGTCAGTGGGAAATCCCCTCCCCTGGTAGATAGATGCCGCCACATCATGAGAAGGTCGACCGTTACATTATGTAGTGACATTTGTTGTGTTAGGGTGGTTGTGGTAGTAACATTACTCCTTTTCTTGTATGTTGCAATAGAATCCATTTTCTTCTGCAATGAGTTTTATACTGGATATGATTTTGTTGTCTTGCTTGACCTGAACCAAAAACAATGTGAAGAAATGCAGGCAAATCTGGAGTTCTTCAAAGTTGCAAGTCATTTTACCTTAAGGTTAGTGGCTCGGTTCCTGACTTTGGTGAAGATATCAATATATCTGCAAATTCTAATGCGGGATATCTTCTATATGAGGAGAGATCCATTTGCATCCAATCAAACATATGCCACGTGGTATTGAATACACTAGAATTAAACTCAGAAACAAAACAAAAATCGCTACTAAACGCTCAAATACCACCAGACACGTCGTGTTTTGATTGGATGCAAGTGAATCTTCACTCCTGTGTAGAATTTCCTCAAAATATGTCTGTCTTGTCTCTGTCGTTGTAATCGCTACCCCTTTTATAACAGATGACTTGTCATTGTTATTTTCAAGTGACTTCAAGAGCTGTTATTCTTTCTTACTGAGGAAATGGAGAACCACATTTAAGTTCAACAATCAGTGTTGACCCCCCCACCCCCCACCTCTCTATGAAGACTGGAGATTCTTCATTTAAACAGATTTAGGGTCATGATTATTTGGGTTTTGCTCCTATCATAGCATGGCCTGCCTGGGGCTGGCTACAAGCAATGTATTTTGATGACATAAAGTTTTTGGTTCTCTTTATTATAGTGCCATATATTTATGTGGTTTAGTAGTATGTCTTAATGAGGGTTGCAAAGAATTGATGGTTTGAAACACTTTTTTCTTTTTTGGGTTTGGTATCAACTGGTTATTTTTGCTATAGTACAATCTTATTTTTAATATTATATCTGGATTTACAGCAATGTGCCCCCCTTTGATGATCGTTAAGTACACGATGCATTTTAACGGTTTCGATGGTAAACGATGGGCTATCAAAAACATTATCAGAGCTCCCTTTCAAAACAATTATATATACTATCACCCTTGTCTTATGTATTACACAAGGTATACTGTTAATGTGACAAATTTTGGTTTCAAACTCTTTGATTTTCAACTATATATTATCTATTGTGAACAAAATGTTTTTTTTTTATTTTTTTTATTTTTTTTTTTTGAAACGAAATATACGCACCCTTATCTTTTGTTACTACTAGAACTCGAAACTGGATACTCCGAGAGTTAGGAGCCACATAAATTACCACTGGGCTAATGTCTCTTTCAAGTTTATACCGTTTTTACACCATGATCAACATAATGTAGATTTGAGGGAATAACTCTATCATTATCCTAATTAAATTATGAAGAGGTGCCATATTGAATTATAATTCAAAGGGTGAGTTACACCATACTTGAATAAGAGTCAGAATCTGCATAGGGGTGTAATTGATTCTAGCGTTCGATGCTTGTGTTGCTAAGATGTAGCTCCTATACCGAACTCGAGCAATTCATTAAGGTTAACGAATTGAACTCAAACACATTAAAACTTGACTTAAAATGCTTACGTCTTTTAACGGAAATTATTTTAATATATTGAAAAATATATATAATTTGTATTTTTTACCAAGCCAAACTCGATCAACTCATTTATTTTTCATGGCGTGCGAAATTTTTTGAAACATAATCAAGTCAAAGTCGAGTATAATTAAAAGCTACTCAACCCAATTTTCGCTCAAACAAACTCAAGACGAATTCACGCATGAGTATCTTAAAAAATTTACTTAACCCGATAAGTAAATTCTCGATTTATATCGGATGATTTACGCTTAAAAAAATTACTTAACCCGAGTCAATCTCTGGATTACGGGTCAATTAGTCTTTGATACGAAGGCTTTAAAAGAAGAGGCGGCGGAACCTGTTTCTGTCTGTAACACCGCCTTTCTTCGTTTCCCCGCTATCGGATATACATTGCGGCTGGTGGATACTCTTCCATTTCCCGCTTCAAACTTCCAGAAGCCAGAAATTGCTGATCGTATGATGACGAAAAACAGCTTTGGATTCTAATCGCTATCCGCCACTGTTCGTTTTGCGATCGGTGATCACCCTTCCTCCTCCCTGTTCGGTTCAGTGCTTTTGATTCTTCATTTTTTTTTTTTTTTTGGTATGATTGCTGGTATAAATTATTTAATTCAATCTTACAAGTTCAATTTCTTGGATTTCATATAGTTTTCTCCGCTCTTGAATTCATGCGTGTAGAAATTTTGGCGTATTAGCTGCAGATTCTTAAATATGGTATCTTTTCTAATAAGGCGATGAGCCTGGGATGGATTTTTCTGGAAATTTTCTTGGATACTTAGCCGACAAGCTTTTATATGAAATCTCTCACTCTGTTATATGTCTTTTAATTGTTCGTTAGTTAGATCCTACACCAGGTTCATTTTTATTGCTGAAAGTAGGAAGCTTTTTATCTTTTTAACCTAAAGGATATGCAAAGATACAATTTGGTTGTTGATTGGGTTTCTTTGGCATCTCTTATAAGTTAATGGCAGCTGATTTTCAGGTTACATAATCAATTAGCAAGATGTTATCGACTGCAGCTGCAGTTCCTACTCTGCCGATGGTTTTGCCCTTTCAAATGGTTACGCCGATGAAGCTAAATGTCAGCTCTCGTTCATCAACAGTATCAATGGGTATGTCAATATTTCATCCGAATCTCAGTGCCTATATTACACTTTATGTAGTTTATATGAATGGTAAGAATATTCTTGCTATTGGAGGATGTGGATTCGAACTTGCTTGATAGTTGGAAGTGCAATGAATTTTGAGATTAGTAATGATGTTTGGAAATCACCACGTAGAAACGATCCAATCTGAAGGATTTTGTAAGAACCTGTAGGCCTCTCACGGCGGCGTAAAGGCCTTGAACTACCTGCAAGTTAGTAAAAAAACGGGGTGGGGGTTATAGAAAACAGTTTCTCTATCAAGTGACTGCCTACGTATATCAAGCTGCCATAGTTCAGAGGTGAAGTGAGAGTACCTTTGCCATTTTTGATACTGAGGCTTACGTAGTTGGGGAATATCAGCACAACTTACGAATACCAGAATAATTGTCAGTCAGGGAAGTTGTCACATTCTAAGAGTATAAAGAAAGATAAGTCCGAATACATGTATCCTGTAGCGGATGTATTAGGCCTACATGTCAGAAACGGGAATGTGGTCTGCACATCTGTCCATAGGCCTTAATAATGGCATGTACATTGCACTTTTCCGAAGGCTTGAGAGAGATTGAGGCCTGTCGTTGGACAGTGAGGGTGTCTCCAGCTCGTGGCCTGACTACACTTGAGCCCTCAGTCCATTGGTGGATAGCGTGTTTGAGACGTGAAGCCCGCAACAGCAGCAGGCTCTCCTTGCTTCCCAAAGACCTCCAGCCATGAGCTCTTCAAGGGCACCTTTTTCCATGAGAGGGCACACTATTGTGCCCTAAAGAATTCCAGGTACTACGTTTGCATGTTGGAACGGTAGTACCGACCTATATCAACTAGGTTGGATTCAATCCCCAAATTACCCGTTATTCTAGGATTTTCTTATCAGTAAAGCATTATGTTCATAGTGGGTATGTGTTGGTAATGAGCACACCACACTGAGTCTAACTCCTGGCTCTGCCTTTGCCCCTGTAAGTCCGTCCTGTAGTTGGCTAAATATTAAAAGACAAACAAATAATTAAATCATGGGTTTAACAGTTTTGATTTTCTTTTCTCGGGGTAAGACGACCATCAACTTTTATGCAAAATATGTCAATTGCTCCATGTAACATTATGGGTGAACATCGATCGTGTCGCGTGTTAAGTTAAACCTCTGTTAAGTTTCTGGAATGTGTTCCTCCAAGTTTAACATGTGCATTAGGTTTACACTGCAATGTTTACTTGATGGACCTATAGGATACCGCAATTACATCTGGGAGTTTTGTACAGAAAAACATCGAAATATATGACGTCAATTTCATACTGGCGCGACTGTTAGTACTATTACTTTTTCTACTTTGTTGAAGATAATATCTGCATTATTGTTTTAAAGTTTAAGATAAGATTGATGTTTTGGGCATTGAATTTGGAAAGAATTGTATGTCTCTTGTTGCAGCAACACTTGACAGAAAGCTACCTAAATCTGCAGGACTCGCGCTTCCCCCAAGGCCTAGGGTTTTGAAGTCTTTGTCTCTTACATATGGATATAATACTCGTAAAGAGAAGAACCATTCACTAGTGTGTTCCGCGGCTTTGGTAATTCTGATTTCAACTCTATTTTCCATTTTGTGATGTGTATACTCATCAAATGTAATTAAGTCAGAAGTGTACATTCCTCTGCAGGATTTTTATCGGGCGTCTTTAGTGACATTACATTGAATCTACCTTTCGACTTTGTCACAATCGACCATGTGAAAGTCGATTCTCAGTTCTAGAATTGACTTTCCGCCGGTTGAGTGTTTCCAGTAAGGTGTCACGCTAAAAACAGTGTCACTATAGGCGCCCATTTTATTAGTCTTTTAGTTGGAATGAAGGTAAAGAAAAGGGGACTGGTTCTGCATTAGAGAACTTGTATTAATGACTTAACATATTCTATATTTAATAGGCACAAACACCACTTTTTACTAGTTTATAGAATCTCTATTTATAAAGTACTGCATCAAAATCTCCACCCCACGTACTTTGAATAAAGAATATTTATTTTGAGCATTACAAGTAAAGCAAAATTTAGCGATTCTGTATTTTATGGACTGAGTAGATATCGAGAATGATGTTGATTTGTGGATCTCTATTTTACACCCATGTTTTACAGTATCTATTGCATCATCACCAGAAACAATGGATTCTCATATTCCAAATGTTTGTATTATCTTGATATAGGTTCATCTCACTTATGGATTGTTCCTCATTCAGAAATGAGAATCTTGAAAAACAACTTAAACTTGATAACCCTCAATCTAGTGTACATTCTTCAAGCAAATACATTCATCTTGTAACTGTATGTACTGAAACATTTTCTTGTATTTTTTTTAAAAGTTAATTTGAGGATCATTTTCGTATTGCAATCTTTACAAGTGTCACCAAACTTTCTGATGTTTTTCCTTTTACCTCTTAGGGTGCACGGTGTGCTGCATCACAAACGCAGACAGTTACAAGAAAGTCATCATCTGTCACTATTGCCCCTCCTAAAGGTAACCTTTTCATAATCATAACCAGGAAAACCGGTAAAGTTTTTTATGTGTCCCGTTTTATTTGTCATTTTAACACTTTATGATTTCACATACAAAAAAACGAAAAACAGTGCACTGTTCAGTACTAATTTTCTCATTTTCAGCTATTTATTGAGACAGCATTTATTGGTAAGCTAAAGAAAGGTCAATTTAGTCCATCTAATGCAAAAATGGATCATTTATTTTGTTCCTTAATATATGTGAAAAGCCTAGAAGTGACGGGTGAATTAGTACAGAGGGAGTATCGGCTTACGTGGGACAATAAGGGGACTGTTATTTTTTCCTTCAAACTGTACTAACACCTGTGCATATGGCACTTGTTAAAGGCACCACAATGAATCTACCTTGACACCGCACTTCGGGCTATGTTCGACTTTGCAGAGGTCGAAAATGGACATTCGGCCTTTGCAAAATGTTGAGCTTAGATCGACTTTCTACAAGTCGAATGTCACTGTGGTGCCTTTTACAACTGCCTTTCTGTATTCATCTACATTAGCTTTGTAGTTAATAAAGTAGTAAATCTTCAAAACAACTTTATTAATTGAACATATTTATTCAGCCAAAAGAAAGATAATGTGCAGTTTTGCCATCTATGATCAGATAGTCACATTCTGAATTAATGCTGAAGTACAATATTTTACTGCAGACAAGTTAAAACTTCCGGTACTAGATAACGGCGGCGGCACTGGAAGACCGCCACATCGTGGTGGAGGCGGCGGTGGTGGCGGTGGGGGTGGAGGCCAATTCAGTGGGGGGTTTTTCCTATTCGGTTTGATTCTATTCTTGTCATATTGGAAGGATAAAGAATCACAAGGAGAGTATGCTGAGAAGAAGAGACGAAAGTTATACCAGCTTTGGGGAAGGGTTTATCAGTAATTACACCAAAAGAAGAGCAACAACTATAAGAGGCCTAAAGATGAAGTTTTGGGCAATGCCTACTACTTATCATATTATAGTCATTTTTTATTTTTGATTGATGCATCATTTTAGACTTTTTGATTATGCTTTCAATGTTACAGGAAAACTTGATTTTTATTCTGAACTGGTTGGTGTGGTATGGTATGGCAATGCTACTCTTTTTATTAATGTGATGTGATGTAATGTAATGTAATCTTTTGACATAATTTATGAGGCAGTTTCCGTGCCACCATTTAGTTCTGCGAGTTATTATTCGCATCACAATGATCTATCCGTTGTCTCACACCTATCGATGCACTATATTTTTACGGAATTGATCTTACGGAAGTCGACTGTATAACCAATATTCGACTTCCCACACTGTCGGACCACAATCGACGATGTGAAGGTCGAAGTTGAACTAGAATCGATACTGTGATGGTCGAATGCTGGCTATATATTTGATTTTGACAGGGTCGACCTATCGGTGCACCACACCATTTTTACCATATTGACCATGGGAATGTCGTAGTCGAACTACAATCGACACTAGTAGGTCGAATATTGGCTATACATAAAATTCAACTTTCACAGAGTCGGTTTTACTGTGGTTCACATGTAGTGTGGTACACCGGTAAAGTCATTGTGGTGCAAATAAATTCAACTTTCTCAAATTCGATTTACTCTATTCTACGGTAATGCGGCGTGTAGTGTGATGCCACACAAGTAAAACGTGTAAATAAATTCAACTATCATAAAGTCGATTTTTCTATGGTGCAAATGTAATGAAGTACACCAGTAACAATAGACTTTTTAGGTCAATTTTAAATCATAAAATCGATTCTCACCCGTTGACTGATAAAAAGTCAATTGTTTTGTTTTTACGGATACAAAAAAACACGCGCACACTTTTTTTGTCCCACGACTCAGATTAAACCATCGGATTAACAACCTCAGTGATTACCGCTGGGCTAATCCCTTATCGGCCAATAATACGGTTTAGAATCATATTTTTAGTAGATTGCCATCGTGATGTCATTCTACCACCGGCAAAACGCCCCAATATCTGGACTTTCCAATAAAATTTTATTCTCTAAAAAAAATATAATAATAATCAAGTCGAAAGAAATAATCAAATAAATAATAATCAAGGTCGAAGTATTTCATATTCAAACAGATATACATCAGATATCACTGCACAGATCCAAATAAACAAATCAATAGAAACGTGGGAGTAAACCAGAGAAGAACCAGTTGAGACTAATAATGCAAAATGGCCTTCAATTGGGGATTGTTTTATTATATTGAACCTCAATATATATATTTTTAGGTTAAAGTACTTATAAACGCTCTGCATTAATCGCAGCCATTGGTAACAATGTTACATTGTTGCTTCTACACCACTGTCCCCTCCTCAACTTCTTAATTCTTCACAGAAATGAGATGCCATTAAATCCGGATACTTCAAACCCGGTGTAATAACCTCATCTCCATGTTTTGATTGTTAAATCGATGTCCATCTGGTTCAACAGGCACTTATGTTATTGTAAAATAGGGTGGGGGTGGGGGCCGGGGAGAGGTTCATTGATTCCGAGTTTGATATGCATATACATACCCTAATAAGATCATTTTTCTCCTTGCTGTTTTGAACTGTAATTACTTGGATGGATGGTTTTGCATCAACACCGCGAACCATCTAATAAATTCAAATAATCACGTCAACCCCCCCGGATTAGCAGAATATCTCAGTAGCCATTAAAAGACATATCAACCACATTTTTGTATCTATATATAGCAAGCATAAAATATATTTAAACCTTGAGATTTGGTTTCAGAAATAGGTAAACTTCTCACCTTGAAAATGTTTTCGTCGTTCCATGGCCCCTTATCGGACCTTAAACACCCTCCACTACTTGCACATGTACAGCTGCCACCAAGAAAACCTGGCAACTCACTGAAAAAAATGCCATCTTTGTCATATACTTAAGCACTGTACTGCTAAAGGAATGCTAACTCTCACACCAGCCGAAATGAAAAAAAAGAAAAAGAAAAAAGCATAATCAAGGATCTAAAATCACCTGGCATCAATAATTTCAAGCAATTTGCTTTGGTAATCTGTGCCAAGAACCTAAAAACGGAAAAGAAGAATAGCCAACACCAAATAATAAGAGCCACATACTTTGCTTCATCTCTGTTAACTACTTATACTCCATCTATTCCTTATTATCTGACGCAGTTGCCAAAAAATTGTTCCTTTTTCCAAAGATTCGTTTAATCATTTCCTTATTAAAGTCCATGCATTTACTTATTCTCTTAATCTGTGTGATTTCAACAATTGCATCAGATAATAAGGAACGGAGGGTGTAGGAGATTGCTTGCATGAACGTACACGGATCTTGGAAACTGTTTTTGGGTCAAGAAAGGGCTTAATGGTTTTCCACACCAATTTAAATCCAGGTCCAGCATTTACTATCAACATCTGATGAAGTGTCTGCAAAGTTGATAAACCAAATGATATACAGCAAGCATGTAAAAGGACAAGACAAAATCAAAGTTAATTCTAGTAAGCAAGTGCATACACACTTCAGGATAATTGTCATTATCAATCTTCGAAAGCTGCAAAGTTATGTCTCGTGCAGGCTTGATGAAGTTCTTTAAACCCTAACAATCAAAAAAAAAAAAGCCAAATCAGATTGATTCACATCAAAGGAGCATTTAAAAAGTAAAAATAAGAAGGATAAAGTCTATTTAGTTCTTTTGTTTCACAAAATTTGCACTTCTATCCCCAATGTTCCATTTTTACAATTCAACCCCTCATCTATGATTTTATTTTCTCATTTCAAGTCCAGAATTACACATATCAAACACCAAGTGTAGAACATACGACATGCTCAAACCAATAGAAACTTGACACATGGCAAAATGGACTAAAAAGGTTAAGAAAAATCTATAGATGAGGGGTTATATTGCAAAGATGAAAACGAAAGGAACCAAAAGTTTCTTTATCCCCCTAAAGAAATTTATTTAACCATAGGTTGAAAGAGAGAATAAAGTACCACTCCGTGAACATCTAAAATTGTCATGCTTGAACTTATGTGTCTCTTAGCAGCTATTGAGCATGCAGGTAACCTGATTGAAAGGGATTTCTCGGTGCTGAACATGGAATTTAATGTAACGATCTCCACTGGTGATTTGCAAAAGCTTGTTCATGTCAACTTGTCCCAATCTTTCTATGTAAATTGGTCGACCTTCTTTGTCCCTGCCATGATATCCCTGAGGGTAGTGTAATAAAACCTCATTTATCTCATGGAAGTTAAAATCCTGCAGAATTGAGAATGTATATCAAACGCAGGGTAATGCATAGAAGCATATTAGCCTCAATAACTAATTTTCTACCAAAGTAAACACATCAATGATCCAGCAGGACTAACACACTTGCAAACCATTGATCGTAGTGGGGCCGACTGATTGATATAGGTCTCACTCATCGATCAATAGTCTAGAAATGTGTAGGGACAGCATCGTAGTGGACAATTTATACTTAGTCTAATTTGACTTTGTGCAGTTCAAACGAAGAACCAAACACACAGACAACAATTGCAGCAACCTCTAAGATTGTATCAGCACGAAAACTTTCCCTCCATCGAAGCATGTCAGCCCACATTCTCTTTGCCTTCAAAATGTTAAAGTGCCTGGCTTTAAGAAACCTGCAACAAAAAAAAACGTAAGTGTTGGAAGAACTGTTGCAAGTTGTTACAACAAGACATGCATTTTATTTTATGTAGGACATTATTGTAGTCATATCCTGCAAATAGATCATTGAGTTTTGTGTTGGAATAAAACTGTTTGTTTATACCATATGCAAGTGAATGCATTAGTAATTTCTAGCTCAAGTAGCATTTTTCTTGACAAGAATTATAATCACAACGACATTTCAACTCCACTTTTGAAGCATGCCATGGGCCACATTTACCACTCTGACATTTTTATTTATTACCCTAATTTCTTAGGCTCCATCAGCACTATTCTATTATACGGCAGGGTCCTTTGAGGTTCAAGGCCTCATGGAAGCAGGTAGAGCCCACCGCACTGAGGGGATCCACGTCTCAAACACGCCCGTCCAAAAAAGGCCCTAAGAGCTCAAAATGCAACCAGGCCGCAGGCTGGGGACACCCCTACTATCAGGTGACAGGATTCAACCCCTGAATAGGCTCAATGAATCTGTCATTTCTATGGCCTCTAGAGCCACTATATCTCTAGGCCTTCAGACAGGTAGAACGCGCAACTGCGCCTACTCTTTTGCCAGGTGGTCCCATAGATCTCTGCAATGGGATTTGCATATTCGGATCATCCTTTCTCTACGCAGTCACCCAACAACTTCCATGAAGCAATTATGGTATTCCTACGTCATGCTCACGTCTTCTTCATTTTATAAACCTCCATTTGTGCCCAGGCCAATGTATGCTCGTTTAACCTGTAAACTTTCGGATACGTAGGCAGTCACTTGGTGCAGCATTTTTCAGTACTTCTCACCTCTGTCTTCGCTGACTTACAGGTGGTTCAAGGGCTCTACTCCGCCACAAGGGGCCTCAAGTTTCTCACAAAAAACACTTCGGATTAGCTAATTTCTACATGGTGATTTCTTAATTTCATCAAAGCCCTTTCTGTATATTGAAAAGACATTGAAGAATTCATTGTTCTCAATACTACACGACATGGTTATCTTGGATGAGAAATACAACATGCTACTACATGCACCAAACAACAACGGTGACAAAACAATGGTGAAATCAAGCTTCTCAAGGTTTAACAGCTGTTCTTTAACTAGTTTTGACATGTGTAAACGATAAATTCGACTTTTACACACAAACAAATATAAAGATAACAAAATAAATCAAACCTCAGCATCATGTGATAATCATCATGTCTTTGAGGAAGCAATTTGTCCATGATCAACGCTTGCCTGAAAGCATCTACAGCTTTCTGTTCATCAACATTTCTTATGTCTTTGATCATAAATGAGACACCAACACCACTGCTTTCACCGTTTGCATTCTTAGGCAATTCACAGCCTGTTAAACAGCAAAACCTTAAATGGATGCTACAGTAAAAATGATGCACTTTAAGATCTAATAGGTTATGTACATTGGCCACTAAAATGAAATAGTGCAGTACATAAACAAGCAATAAGATTGCCAAACAATAAACAAGAAAGAATCATGGGCGAGCACACACAAAAAAATAAGAAAAAAATGTGGTGTACTTATAAATATCACTTCGCAGGAGGATGTTTCTACCATTTGCATTTACTTCTGTTAACGGTTAGAGTAGTGTCAGCGTCATAACAAAGTGACACAACACATTTTAATGATATATGGTGTAAGAGCTATTGATTGCTTCCCACCATGATTAATGGTGTAAAAGGGTGGTGTCATTGTTAATATTTTGTTGTGCCACTAGCATTTCCGTAATCTTTAAACTGCTAAAACCACATTAAGGCAGGAAATTGGTGGCTGCTAGAGCATTCATAGATTAGGTATAGCTGCATAGGAAGGGGAAAATTTCCAAACAGATTTTAAATTTGAATAGGTAGATGAGAAAAGATACAACAGTATCCAGGATATTGCTGCAAAAAAATTCAACCCAGCTGCTACACTTACACATTAAAAATACCAACAAAACAAAAGAAGAAATTAAAAATTGCAATTTGACTGAGCAGCTCAAATTAATTAACAAAAAAACAAACCTGCATGGAAATTGGAATGAATAATTAGATTAAAAAACATACGGAATTATGTGTTTCATGTGGTTTGAGGATCCTAACATAGCTGCAGGTGGAAAAGCTGCATTGTAATCCAGCTATTTTTTATTCTACAAATAAAATCTCAATAATTTAATTACAAATAATTGCAAATTTCATCTAATTTATACCATCTTCCCGTTTATCGATCTACACCACTTTCGCTTTGAATTTGCAATTTTTTTTTTTTTTTTGGGTACTATCATTGTTGAATTATACATCAATTTCGGCGCATGCTTACAAAATCACGATTGCATTAGCTTAAATAACGAACAAAAATACAAAAATCATAATTACAGCATAATCCACTCACCAAGCTTAGACGACCGGTCGGAGGAGGTATCACTGATTTCCGTACTCATACTCCGAAGATCGGAGATTTCCGAATTTGCTTTCAGTTGAAGAAACGTCATAATTTGTAAGATTTGGTATAAAAACAAAGAAAAAAGCAATTAATTACTCGTAATTAATGCTTTTTTATTTGGAAAAAAAACTCGTAATTAATGCTTTTTAAGCCTTTTGATTTTGCATTGTATGGAAAATTACAATTTGGTGATTACTTTTTCAGATAATAAAGCGAGTAGAAGCGGGATAGCGTAGGAAACTGAATGTGGGTAAAAAGTAACCAGCAGGAGACTGACACGTGGCCTTACATTGCGACATCTGCTGATGTTTGGCGGGAATATGCCGTCGGCAGCTCCTTTCCGCTTACGTGCTTCTCATGTCGGTCGGGCTTGGATTTGCTGGAGATTGTCCCGATACACATTGCATATACTTAATGATATCGTATTTAGGGGTGTACGTGGTCCGATTTTTCGATTTTTTATTATTTTTAAAATCAAATCATTTTTTACGGTTTTCAAATTCATGAACCAAAACCAAACCATAACCAGGTAAAACTATTTTATTCGGTCCGGTTTGGATCGACTTGGTTCCGGTTGTTCCCGGTTTTTTATGTATATGTGTGTGTACATACACACAACATTACGTTGTCATACATTCCAAATAGGCCGATCGTATAAAATCACGTAAACTATTTTGTTTCATCTTGTCATAGGTCCTATTAGGCTGAGACCAAAAATTACGTTTGTGATATAGTTGATAGAAGTATTATGAGATTGGCGATCTTTGGATTTTGTCGTGTATAATTTGGCGCCAATTTAATCTAGGGATGATAGAATCAAAGATGATTTTGGGGGTGATTTTAGGGTTACATGGTGAGTCAAGAATGTATCTTGGATTGCTTACGTATCACAATGTATTGTCAGGGAATCAGCCTTACGTAGTTCACGGAATGATGTATTTATAAAGCGTGTCGCCTTCTACCTTAAATTTGGGGCGATTTGGTCTATTGACATAATTACCTTAAATGGGCGCTTGCCACTCTTGCCCCAGTCACTTTCTTTGGATGGTGGGCTTAGGAGCTGGATCGAAGTCCATGGTATCGACTCGATGGACACCGACATGGATGGGTACTCGAGATGGAACACTTGCAAGATCTGGCAGCTGCGGTGGTGGTGATCATCGATTAAATCGTATTCGACCCGATCGCGGATAATATCTTGGACTTTCCACACGCCAAATTGGATGGTGGGCTGGAGCTGGGTCGATTAGATAATTCCACGTGGAATTATCTAATCGTCCAAATTGGCGTGTGGAAAAGTCCAAGTATATTATCCGCGTCGGGTCGAATACGAGACGAATCGATGATCACCACCGCAGCGGCCAGATCTTGCAAGTGTTCCATCTCGAGTACCCATGTCGGTGTCCATCGAAGTCGATACCACTTCGACTTCACTCCAGCTCCTAGCCCACCATCCAAAGAATTACTGGGGCAAGAGCGCATTTAAGGGAATTATGTCAATAGACCAAACCGCCCCAAATTTAGGGCGAGAGAAGGACATGTGCTATAAATACATCATTCCAGAAACTACGATATGCTTGATTCTGACAATACATTGTGATATCGTAGGCAATCCAAGATACATTCTTGACTCAAATATATAACCCAAAATCACCCCCAAAAATCATCTTTGATTCTATCATCCCTAGATTAAATTGGCCTCAAATTATACGTAACAAAATCCAAAGATCGCCATTAAGCGCTAGAAGGAGGCCTTTCATCGGTGATGGATCAAGGAGGTGGTTCGTGATCAATTTAATGCCAAAAACGCAGTCTGATCGGTGGTTGATTGCCGAAAATTGAACCGTTGAAACAAGATTCCCACCGTTCAGATTCAAGGATAAGGAGGGACGAACAAGACCTCAAAATTTCATGACGATCGGAGTCGTTTTGGAGGCACAAAGCCGCCGGAAAGATGCTGCTGCGCCGCCATAAACGCAATGGACACAGCAGTTAGATCTACGGCTTCGTGACAGAGATTGAGCAGTTGAAAGACGATCTCCACCGGTCAAATCAAAGAATAAAGAGGGACGAACAAACCCTCAAAATTTTGTGTCGATCGGAGTCCGTTTAGATACCCGATCGTCGCCGGAAGGTTGCTGCTGTAACAGCAAAACGCAACAGCCCCAGAAACGCAGTCAGATCGATGGCTTATTGACGGAGTTTCAACCGTTGGAACAAGATTTCCACCGGTCAGATTCAAGAATTATGAGGACCGAAGAATCCCTCAAAATTTTAGGCCGATCGGAGTTCATTTGATTTCTCGATCGTGGCAAGGAAGTTACTGCAGGCACCAGAAACGCAGCAGGATTCTGGACAGCAGCTGCCAGATCGGCGGCTTATTCCCGAAGATTGAGCCGTTGGAATACAAATTCCACCGTTCAGTTTGAAGAAGAAGAAGGGACGAACAAACCCTCAAAATTTCGTACCGATCGAATCCGTTTGAGGTCTTATTGCCACCAAAAGACACTGCTGTGGCGCCTCGAAAAGCTGCGAGTTGTCTACCGTATCTAGCTATCCGCGGCGAGTTCTCGAGCTCCAAGGATCGAGCCGAGCTCTTTAGCTCTCCAGGTTCTTACGATTGTTATTTTAAATTCTTATATACTCTGTAAGTCTTTATTATATGTGTAATGTTTTTATCACAATCGCATTGCACCACAAAGACTCGAGATATCGAGCACCGTCATTCGAGCTCTACGGACTCGTCTTGCCCTCCTTCTAGCGCCAATGACGATGCCGGATTTTGTCATGTATAATTTGAGGCCAATTTAATCTAGGGATGATAGAATCAAAGATGATTTTGGGGGTGATTTTAGGGTTCTATGGTGAGTCCAAGAATGTATCTTGGATTGCCTACGTATCCTGTGTATTGTCCAGGAATCAAGCCTTACGTAGTTCCTGGAATGATGTATTTATAGGCACATGTCCTTCTCTGCCCTAAATTTGGGGCGGTTTGGTCTATTGACATAATTACCCTTAAATGGGCCTTGCCTCTTGCCCAAGTAACTTTCTTTGGATGGTGGGCTGGGAGCCTGGGGCGAAGTCCATGGTATCGACTTCGATGGACACCGACATGGGTACTTCGAGATGGAACACTTGCAAGATCTGGCGGTGCGGCGGTGGTGATCACCGATTCATCTCGTATTCGACCCGATCGCGGATAATATACTTGGACTTTTCCACATGCCACCGGACCAATTAGATAATTCCACGTGGAGGGGTGAAATCCCGTATCGTCATTCGGCAATGACGATGCCGGATTTTGTCATGTATAATTTGAGGCCAATTTAATCTAGGGATGATAGAATCAAAGATGATTTTGGGGGTGATTTTAGGGTTCTATGGCTGAGTCCAAGAATGTATCTTGGATTGCCTACGTATCCTGTGTATTGTCCAGGAATCAAGCCTTACGTAGTTGTTAAGGCCATATTTATATGATTATTAAGGGTGTATTTCATTATTATTTTTCCCACATTTGCATAATTTACATAAGAATTAAGGGTTTAAGTGTAATTATTTAATAAAGATGATTTTAAGATGATTGTATGCAAAATTGATGATTTTAAGTGTTAATTTAATGGAATTATTATTATTTGGATTTTATTACATTTTTGCATTGTTTATTTATCATGTAGGAGTTAATTTTCGTGCATATAATGAGGATAAATGAAGCTCAAGTCGAATTATAAGAGATAGAGTTGGAATTGGTTTGAAGAAATTGGATAAAGATGAAGAGATCCGATCCTCAGCAGTTCGAACGGGCGTTTGATTTCATGGACGAGCGTCCAGAATCGTATTTTACATTCAGAGAGTTCAGACGGAGGATGAACGAGCGTTTACTCAGCGTCCAGGCATTCTGGACGGGCGTCCACGAGACCAGACGAGCGTCCGTTGCCGACTTAGTCATAACCGACTTAAAACTCTATATATAGCAGCAGCCTCTTAACCCTAATTCATACCACATAATTGAGATCGCAATTTTACACCAAAAAGCTGCGGGCCACAGGCCTTTTCCATAGAGATGAACTTCTCCAACCCAACAATCATCTTCAACATGATTGTTGGCTAAAAGCCTTGCAAAGGAGTCGACGGAGGAAGCCTATCAACAACACAAACCAACTAGAGAGTTCGATGCTTAAGTTTAGTGAGTTTATTTCATAGTTTTTCATTACTTTGGATCTGTTTTTATATTGTTTAAGTTTTATTGAATTAAGATTTGATGAAACGATCTATGTTTAATTTATGCTTGAATAAATTTATGAAAGTATGTTTATTTAAGTTCTCGTTTATTCAAAGTAATGCATCTGATCATGTTTTAAGAGATTATGCATGATTAGTTGAGTAAGAGTTTGGAAACGATCTCGTGATTTCGTGTTGATTGCATGTTTAGTTTGTTTGAAAAGATAAACGAAACCCTAGAATTTGATTGAAGATATTTAATTGAATTAAGTGAATAAATCACTACTAAAAACTATGTCTTTTTAATCACCATCTAGTTGGGATTGTTGGTTGATAGGTGGAACTGAGTAAGCCTTCTGCCGTGTTTTCCTTTAATTGTTTTAATCAAATCGTTTAGATTAAGTTTAGTTTAAGTTTTAGTTTTATAAACCCTAGTTTCCTCTTGTTTTTACTTTTTTTTCGCTTGATTCATAATCGGGCGCTCGTCATGCAATAGCGAACGCCCGTCCATTAGGTTTAGTTTTGACGCTTCGTTCACTTTAGTGAACGCCGTCCATATTTCTGTTTTCTTATTTTTCACTTGTTTTTATTTCTTGTTTTAGTTTTAATTCTTAGGTTTAGGTTTTAGTTAGTTTTCGCCTTAGTTTAGTAGTTTAGTTAATAATTGTGACATAATTGATATAGATTTATATTTGAATCCGATAAACATTCCACTCCTTGGGACGATCCGTAAACCCCCTATACTACGATCCTTATACTTGGGGTGTTTCGGTTTATAAATTATAAAACTAGTTTTTACCGAACAAGTTTTTGGCGCCGTTGCCGGGGAGTCGGTAACGGTTGTTGGATTCTATTTAGGACAATTTTACGAGTCAAAAGGATCGCTTTTAGCACGCAGTAGTATTTTGGCCGTAACTTTTCGGCTCGAGTGTCCGTTGGGAACGCAGGACCCCAATTCGAAAGCTCATTCCGACGCCGACGACGTGGTGAACCGCCGTGAGGCCGTTCAGTCGTTTTCGAGGTCAAAATCCACTGTTTTCCCCTCCATTTTGGCCCTAGAAGGTTTCAACACGTTTTTTTTTACCGTCTTAGTGTTTTTCTTGTTTTTAAACTTTTCGTAGGTAGGTTTCTTTTCCAGTTTCGTTTAATTTTAGGATTACATTTATTACTGTTTTATTTGATTTTCTTTCAATTATTTTCCTTATTTTTTTATAGCTTAGATCTGTTTCCGTAATTATAGATTTGTTTGATTTTATTTCCATAAGTCTTTTCTGCTTTTATTTTTTTATCTCGTTTTTAATTTCTGGTAACCTTAGTTTTTAGGTTTTCGTATCTGAACGAGCGTTCAACAACTTGAACGCCCGTCCACCTCAATTACGCCTCTCGAGCGAGCGTTCATTCAATCTGACGCAGCGTTCGATTACGAACGAACGTCCATTAACACCGGGCGCCATTCGATCTGTTCAATCATCACTTCTTTTTTCTTTCTTCTCTTTCTTTTCTTTTCTTCCTCTAAACCATCTACTCTTTTCTAAACTGTTTTAATCAACCCCAAAGGGTTGATTTCTTCCTTTCCTTTTCTTCCGGTTTATGCAAACGAAGTAAGTAGAAGGACTTCGATCTTTGATCCCGAGCACGAACGATCTATCCTTAGAAGAAGGCTTCTCCTGATTTGGACAAAATGGCGGATCAAGATCCACCAATTCCAAATCCACGACCCCAAGCTCGCTTAAATTTACTCCTTCAATGATGCAAGCTCTGCGGCAACAACGAATCGACAAGGCGGCATAAATCAACAACTTCAACAATTCCGCCAAAACCAAACTTAATCGGTTGAACCAGGACCCTACACTCCATATCTTAATCAAGATTTTCTCGAGGACATAGACCTATTCGTCCCACCTGATATGGGGGAGTAAATTTCGACCTTAAAAATGGAGTAGTTGCTCTAGTTCGAATAGCTCTTTCCATGGTCTCGCTCAAGAAGATCCACACGACTTCTTGTCCACATTCGCATACAAATGCGTGAAGCGCCATTATCCTGGTGTTGATTACGAGATAAAGTTGAAGCTATTTCCTTTTTGCTTTGAAAGGTGAAGCAAGCGAGATGGTTTAAATCGTTAGCACATCATTCCCTCCATACATGGAATGATGTCAAAAGAGCCTTCGCTCTTAAGTGGGTTTCACCAGGCAAGATTATGGAAATGAAACGGGAAATAGCTACGTTTGAGCAGGTTGGAGGATGAAATCATTGGCAAAGCTTGGGAAAGATTGAATCTTTTGATGAGAAATGCCCCAATCACGGATATGACAGATATGAGTTGTTGGAACTGCTTTGAGGTGTCTCTCAACCTAATAGAGACTATCTTGACTCCACACTCATGGATCCTTCTTAGGGGAGGTGATGAGGCTGCTACAGAGTAGCCGAGACAATTGCCAAGAACAACATGTGGTCGACTCTAAGAAGACCAACATTGTCAAGAAAGAAGGTCACGCAAGCAATCCCGATACCACGGTTGTTGGTTGCTCGGATGGAATCGATAAGCAAGCGGTGGCCAATCTTGATCAAACCTTACGAGGTGAATTATCTTGGAACACAGGGGGACCGAGATGACGGAAGAAGTGAATTTAATGGAAAATCAAAACCAACCCTTCCGAAACTTCAACCAAAACCGTAACTACTCAGGATTTCAAAGACAAAACTTCAATCAAGCCAAGTTACCACCTGGCCCTTCAAATTCGAATTCTTTCAACTCGAAATATCAAAGGCGATTCGAGAACTCCCAAAGGCCTCAAGGTGGTTTGAATCAAACTCGAACAACAATCATACCACCTCACGTGTCCTCAACACAAATTCGATGAGTGGGTAGACATGGTGAAGACTCGCCTACTAGTGTTAAAGCAATTGAGAGACAAGTTGGTCAAATGGCGGACCAAAGAAGCAAGCGAGACCTCACGGTAAACTTCCGAGTTATACCGAGAGAAATCCAAAGTCGATGTGAATGTTTGCACCGCCATTACACCTCGGTGGGAGTATGGGCAAGAAGAGGAGTTGAATGAAGTAACGTTGAGAAGTGGTAAGCAGTTTGGACCCGGCAAGATGTCGGAAGCGAGTAGCCCTCTCGGCGCGCCATAAGTTCGGGAGGGGAATCGAAAATCACATGCCAAGAAAGCAACGATGAGGAGGAGCTTAGTGACAATTCTTCGAGGACAAAAATAATTCGATGATGAGGAAAGAAAGGAAAGTCAAGGCGGTACCACGACTAAGAAAAAGGAAGAAACGTTTGTGAGATGGAAGGATAAGGAGGATGAGGCGATAAAGAATCAGGCCACGAAGAATGATAAAGCCCTTCCTTATCCACCGAAGAGCAAGGAGAGAGCCCTCGCCAAAGACAAGCAGTATGATGGGGTGAGGAGGATGCTTAGAGACACTCAAGTTAGTATGCCCTTAGCCGAGGTATTAACTGAAATGCCTAAATGCTCTAAGTATCTTAAAGAATTCAGTGGGAGCAAGAGGAAGCTTCAGGGGATGGCTGAAGAAGTGCTTCGTGAGGATTGCGCGATGGTTTCACAAAAAGTCGCTGTTAAGCGAGGTGACCCTGGCAGACCCTCAATCTCCTGTGAGATTGAAGGCCATTTGTTCGAAAATGTTTTATGCGACTCAGGGGCCTCCATCAATGTGATGCCATTAAATGTATGCAAGAAGCTCGGGTTAGATAAAAGGATGCGGGAACGCCCGATTTCTCTTCAGATGGTAGATAAATCTAGCCGTACTGCAGCCGGTTGTGTAGCTAATGTTCTTCTTCAAATTGAACATTTAGTCTTCCCTACCGACTGGGTTATTCTAGACTATCCACCTGACAAGGAGATGCCTCTAATTCTAGGCCGAACCTTTTTAGACACTTCTAACGCTCTCATCGACTTCGCAGCGATGATTACTTTAGAGTCGGTGACACATCCGTCACCTTCACACGAGGACACATCCTGAAAGAGCAGTAATTGATGAAATATCGTTTGTCGGGCCATATATGAGGACGGAAGAGATGCCTATTATGAAGATGCAATGGAGCTTACAGAGAGATAGGTGTTTTTGAAGTCATGGACATTGAGGATCCGGTGGATCGCGGACCATCTTCTAATTCATTTCAAGCCGTAGGCATTGGCGAAGTCATCTTCACTCGCTCATACATGAGCCATTATTGAGTTAGAAGCATGGAGATGCCCGAATGACAAACGATGATTTCAAAGAATCGAGTCGAGAAGACTTCATCCCCGGTGAAGAAGAAGCTCGATGGGTAGTTGGGACGAGGTAGAGTTTTGGAGAGAAGCTACTCATTGGGAAGTAGATGATTGGGAGGAGCCGCGTAAGAGCTTAAAGATGAAGAGTTAAGAAAAATGATCGATCACCGGAAAAAGGAAGCAAGTGTTGATCGGAGGATTCCGATGGGCGATTTGATCCAATACCTTTACGGGGTTGAGCCTCGGGAAGATGAGGTGTTCTCATCACAACCACTTCAAGCTCATAAGGAGAAAGGTGGCCCGTTAAAGTCTAGTATTGAGCAACCACCTACCGATTTAGAGCTTAAACCGCTTCCAAAACACCTTAAGTATATCTTTCTTAAGGATGGAGATAAATTGCCTTTGATCATTTCTTGAAACTCGACCACGAGCAAGAAGCACAAATGATAGAAGTGCTTAAGAAAAACATCCTCGCGTTCGGTTGGCAAGTGGGTGATATCCGAGGATCACCCAGACATATGCATGCATAAAATCCGAGCGGAGGAAGGAGCTAAAAGGTAAGACAACCTCAGTGAAAGGCTGAATCCGCATATGCAAGAGGTTGTCAAGAAGGAGGTTATAAAGTGGCTCGACATGGGAATCATCTACGCAATCGCCGATAGCGAGTGGGTCACCACTACTCAAGTTGTGCCAAAGAAGGCGGTATTACGGTTGAAAGGAATGAAAAGGGGAGGAAGTTGCCTACGTCTGCGTGATCGCTCACTCAGAGTCCATTATTGACTATCGTAGACTTAATGAGGTTACTGCCAAGGACCACTTCCCATACCCTTCATTGACCAACTAATTGAAAGACTGAGTGGTCACAAGTATTATTGTTTCCTTGATGGCTATTCTGGCTACTTCCAGATAGCCATTGATCCTAATGACCAAGAGAAGACAACTTTTACGTGTCCATCTGGTACTTTTATGTTCCATGAATGCCATTCGGCCTATGCAATGCACCCGCGACTTTTCAACGGTGTATGTTGGCCATTTTGATGGACTTGTTGAGAAATGCATGGAGGTCTTCATGGATGACTTCTCGATCTCGGCGATAGTTTTGATGAAATCTTAAAGAATCTAGATATGGTACTCCAACGGTGTGTTGAGAAAAATGCGGTGCTTAAGCGGGAAAAATGCCATTTTCTAGTAGGCGAAGGAATCGTTTTGGGACATAAGGTGTCCAATGCTGGTATTCAAGTTGATAAGGCTAAGGTCGAAGCCATTGAAACGATGACGTACCCTAAGACAGTGAAAGAGGTACGAGGTTTTCTAGGACATGTTGGCTTCTACCGCGTTTCATTAGAGACTTTTCTACGATTGCCAAGCCTTTATCAAATCTCTTGAAAGAAGATGTCGATTTCTTGTTCGATCTGAAGTGCAAGGAAGCTTTCAATTGTTTGAAAGATAAGCTTATCGAGTGCCCCTATTTTAGTAGCACCGACCGGACCAAGCCTTTCGAGTTGATGTGCGATGCCTCTAATTATGCCGTGAAAGCGCAGCTTTTTAGTCAAAGAGTTGATAAAGGTTCAGGCCCATTTATTATGCGAGTCGTACCTTGAACCCGGCTCAATGCAATTACACCATGTGGAAATATTACTCAAGAGACTCACTGCTTGGGCTTCAGCAGGTGCTCAAGCAGATTCTGAGCCTTAGGATTTCGTGCATAATATTTTTGTACACTTTATTTAATTATAAAGACATATTAATTGTGATACATATAAACAATTAATATGTCAAACTCTAGTTTACTTTATGTCATAGACACAATTAATATGTCATAGACATAGCTTTTACTTTTACTTTTGCATGCTTGCCGCCCACATCTACATACTCAAGTGGCCGCCCAAGCTAGTGCTAGTCTCTCTCAATTGTATCTATTTATACACCTCTCATATCAATGAATAAAATAAGTTGAAGTTTACTCTTGTGTTTATCACATTCTCAAACTCTCTTCATGGTATCGTAGACTTACCGAGTTCTAAAATCCATTTATAAAACTCGGTTCTTTTCGTAAAAAATGTCAACATTATCGATGTTTCATCTTCTTCAAGAGACTCACAAATTTGCCTCGTGAGACCGATAATCGAGCACTCTTCTTTACAAATCATAAACTTGATGGTAACAATTACTTATTATGGTCAAGGTCTATGAAAATGTATATCTCCGGCCAGGGCAAGATGGGATATCCGTGCGTTTCCAAACTCCGCCCTGCTTGGCCCGACCCCAAGTTTGAAGCATGGGACACAGAAAATAACCAAGTCATGACCATCCTCACGAGGTCTATGACAAAAGAGATCGATGAGAACTTCATGATGTATGACACCGCTAAGGAAATGCAGGACAATGCCGAGACCTTTACTCAAAAAGGACAATACATCTCAAGTCTATGAACTCAAGCTCAGATTCAAAATTGCGCACAAGGGGATATGTCTCAGAACTCAATACTTTAATCAACTATCTAAGGCATGGCAACACCTAGATATGTTGGAAACTCACCCTGGAATGATGTTAAAGATGTCGCACTCTTTAAAGACATCATCGAGAAGAAGAGAGTATTCAAATTCCTTCTCGGATCGAATCCTACTTTGATGATGTCGTCGGTAGAATTCTTGCTACTAAACCTCTTCCAAATCTCAAATCCATGTTTGCCGAGGTCAAACATGAGGAAAGCAGGAGGAAAGTGATGTTTCTTTGAACCCCCTGCCGACAACCCTATCGAAAGTGCCACCTGCCGATTTATCGGGAACCTGCTTGAGGCTACGAGGCTTACAGAAGCCTCGCCGATAAAGCCGGGAAGGCGTTTCGTGACCACCGCAAACGCACTAATCACACCAAGGACACTTGCTTTGGAAGCTACATGGCAAGCCTAACTCCTCCAAGACCTCAGGACACCTGCCAAGGAAAGTCGTAGGCATACATAAGTGAGGAAGAAGATGACAACAGGTTGAATGCTCGACTTTGTCGCATTCAAAGCCTTTCTAACTCAACAAAAGGGAGGTAGTCACTCTACCGACATAGCCTCTCATGCCAATGCAAAAATTCTACTCATCTATTAGTAATGAAACCTGGATTGTTGACTCTGGGCCTCTTCCCATATGACTGTAATAAAAATCTCATTACTCAACTTAAGCCATGTCCCCAAATTCACAATATTAAGCTGGCAGATGGATCTATCTCTAGTGTGCAAAAGGTTTTGGTCGTGCACTTTACTAATAAGATATGCTGCGAGAATGTCCTATTTGTTCCAAAATTAGATTGCAATCTCATATCTCACAAGAAACTTACTAAAGATTTGAAGCTGATCGTTGTTTTTAATGAGAATCGAGTGCACATTCCAGATCATTCCTCAAAGGCGTTGATTGGGACTATGCTAAACCTTGCTCAGTCTGTTTGTGGTCAACCTGCCAAGACAAGATCAAGATCGAATCGCCTCGGCGAGCTTGCACTCAAAACCTAGACAATATCATGTTATGGCATTATAGACTAGGACATCCCGGGCTTTAGTTATTTAAAGTCTATAGATCCTGAATTGTTTAAAGGTTGTAATTTGAATGATCTTCAATGTGATATTTGTCGGTTGCTAAACTCACCAAATCTGTGTATGCAAAATTACCTTACTTACCATCCACACCATTCACCTTAATTCACAAGTGACGTATGGGGACCTCAAGAGTAAAAAGCATAACAGAAAGAGGTGGTTTGTTACCTTCATAGATGACCACACCGAACCACTTGGTTATTTTTAATGAAGGATAAGTCCGAAGTTGGACCCATTTTTCAAGAATTTTACAACATGGTCTCCACTCGGTTTGACACTAAGATCAAAATCTTGAAGACTCGACAATGCTCTTGAATATTATGAGTCTCATCTCGCATAATTTCTTGATGGATAAAGGGATTGTCCATATCAGTGGTTGTGTTGAAACCCCTCAAAAAATGGGGTTCTTGAGAGAGAAAAACAGGCATCCGCTT
The DNA here is from genome assembly GCA_026214975.1 of Gentiana macrophylla. Taxonomy (NCBI): domain Eukaryota; kingdom Viridiplantae; phylum Streptophyta; class Magnoliopsida; order Gentianales; family Gentianaceae; genus Gentiana; species Gentiana macrophylla. The sequence goes on along the minus strand of CM047812.1, from coordinate 107,719,897 downwards.
GAAATGGCTAGGTCTATTATGTTTACCACAAATGTTCCAAAATATATGTGGGGTGAAGCCATATTGACTTCCACATACTTAATCAATGAGACTTCCCAGCAGGTACTAGGCTTCAAAACTCCTATCAAAACCCTACTGGACACACTCTCCTCGCCCCATCTTATTTCCCGCTTACCTCCAAAATCTTTGGTTGTCTTGTGTTTGTCTATATCCATGCCCAACACGAAGCAAACTTGATCCCAAAGCTCACAAGTGCATATTCCTAGGATATGCAAAGGGCGAGAAAGGTTACAAGTGCTACTCTCTTCCGAAAAAGATTTTACAATTCTATGGATGTAAAATTTTTTGAAAGGACTCCTACTACAAACAAGTCCACTGAGGCGATCAGCGATGGAAATCGATAGAAATTGACCTAAACCCCTTCCTTCAAAGAGACTCTTAACCTCAAAGAACCTCATCGATCCTCAAGTGATCGAACCCAGTGTACTTCTACTTGACTCACAAAGAAATCTCATCGATCCTCAAAGAACCAACCGACTCAGAGCCTCTGCCGACCACAGAGCCCGCCGACACTCAAGGCAATCTGCGAGATCCTCGGCAGCTCACGACATTGATGATGACCTATTGCTCTAAGGAAAGGAAAAGATCATGCACTCGATCATTCTATTTATACTTATTTATCTTATGATCGCTTGTCTCTGTCTTTGCCATGTTTACACAGACTGGATTCTCACTCTATCCCTAGAAATATTCGGAGGAGGCCTTCAAAATGATAAGTGGAAGGTCAGCTTTTAAAAAGCGAGATGATTTGCTCTCTGGATAATCATACTTGGGACCTCACAACTCTTCCCAAAGGCAAGAAGGCAGATTAGCTGCAGATGGTTATTCACTATTAAATACAATGTTGATGGTACAATTGACAAGTACAAAGCCGATTGGTAGCAAGGGATTCACTCAAACTTATGGTATTGACTATAAGGAAACTTTTGCACCAGTGGCAAAACTCAACACCGCTGTGGGTTCTGCTCTCTCTAGTGTCCAACCGGGTCGGCCTCTACATCAATTGGATATCAAAAATGCTTTTCTCAATGGTGATCTCACCGAGGAAGTCTATATGAATGTACCTCCTGGTTTTGTCAATCCCCACACTCGTATAGCGGTATGCAAACTCGGAAATCTCTATATGGTCCAGAAGCAATCCCAAGAGCCTGGTTTGGAAAACTCACTCTCGTGGTTAAAGCCTGCTGGATATCATCAATGCAACTCGATCACACCATGTTTGTCAAGACAACCAACCGAGAGGAGGTCCATTCTAATTGTATATGTGGATGATATCATCCTTACTCGGGAAGACTCTCATCAAAATCCGAACTTGAAGACTCTACTTGGCAAAGGTGTTCCAAGTTAAAGATCCGGGCTACCTCAAGTACTTTCTTGGTATGGAAGTAGCTAGAAACACTAATGGCATTTCGGGCTCCCAAAGGAAGTATGTCCTGGACTCATCAAGGAAATCGGCATGTTTGGGATGCAAACCGTCTTTGTATCTCCGTAGACCCCTAGTCCATACCCTCTTCGCATGGTGACATTCTTTGTCGAGGAAAGAACAATATCAAAGGCTTGTAGGCAAACTCATATACCTTTCTCATACAAGACCGATATTGCATATGGGTCGATCCTGTCAATCAATTCATGCATTGCCCTACTGAGCAACATTGGGATGCAATGAATAGGATATCTTGAGGTATTTAAAATCCACTCTCTGGCCAAGGCCTCGCACTTCACCAAGTCTCTGATAGATCAATCAAGGTCTACACCGATGTTGATTGGGCCGGATGTCACATTGACAGAGAGGTCTACCACAGCTATTGCTCATATATATGGGGAACTGGTTACTTGGAGGAGCAAGAAACAACCTATCATGTCAAGAAGCGATCTTGAAAGGTGAACTAAGGGCACTTGTACTTGGCATTTGTGAAGCTCTATGGCTAAAAAGTGGTACCGGCGAAACTTCAAAGAATCAGTATCGAACCTATCACACTCTGTTGTGATAATAATTCACCTTATGCATGGCGGAAGATCCATCCATCATGATAAAACCAAGCATGTGGACATTGTGATTACTTTCTCGAAGGAGAAGATTGATGCCAAGATTATTCAACTCCAGTATGTTCCTCACAGATCGAATCGTCGATATTCTTACCAAGGCTATTCCACCTCTTATGTTCAAAGAGACTAAGTAGCAAACTTGTTTGCATCAACATATCTGACCCGATTTGAGGGGGTGTGGAAATATTACTCAATAGACTCGGCTCTTTGAGGCTTTCAGCAGTGCTCAAGCAGATTCTGAGCCTTAGGATTTCGTGCATAATATTTTTGTACACTTTATTTAATTATAAAAGACATATTAATTGTGATACATATAAACAATTAATATGTCAAACTCTAGTTTACTTTATGTCATAGACACAATTAATATGTCATAGACATAGCTTTTACTTTTACTTTTGCATGCTTGCCGCCCACATCTACATACTCAAGTGGCCGCCCAAGCTAGTGCTAGTCTCTCTCAATTGTATCTATTTATACACCTCTCATATCAATGAATAAAATAAGTTGAAGTTTACTCTTGTGTTTATCACATTCTCAAACTCTCTTCACCACAACTGAGAAGGAATTCTTAGCTGTTGTTTTTGCCATTGACAAGTTTAGAAGTTATCTTCTAGGATCTCAAGTTGTTGTTTGGACCGATCATGCAGCCCTACGCTACCTTATGGATAAAGCAGATGCCAAACCAAGGTTACTTAGATGGATTTTAATTCTACAAGAGTTTGACCTTGTGATTAAAGATAAGAAAGGTAGTGAGAATATTGTGGTGATCATTTATCTCGCTTTAGTAAATGAGGGTGCGTAAAAATCACAATGATATAGGCATTGATTTTCCGGTGAGCAATTGATGAAGCTTGAAACGGTTAGGCCGTGGTATGTCGACTTACGCCAACTATTTAGCGAGTGGTCATTTAGAGGATATGACGTATCGGGAGAAGAAAAAGTTCTTTTCTGATCTTAAATATCTCGTATGGGAAGATCCTTATTTGTTCAGAGTCTGTAAAGATGGGTTGCTTAGAAGGTGTGTTCCGGAACACGAGCAATGGGATATTCTGGAGCAATGTCATAGTGGTCCTACCGGAGGTCACTATGGAACACCGAAGACGGTTGCAAAGATACTTCAAGTTTGGATTCTACCGGCCGACTCTGTTTAAAGATGCAGAAGCCTTTTGTAAAGGTTGTGATAGATGCCAGAGAACTGGGCGGCAGAGTAGTCGGATGGAAATGCCACTTAAGCCCATTCTTGAATGCGAAGTTTTCGATGTATGGGGCATAGATTTTATGGGACCCTTTCCATCCTCATGTGGTAATAAGTATATCCTCGTGCATGGGATTATGTTTCAAAGTGGGTCGAGGCCATAGCTACTCCAACTAATGATCACAAGGTTGTAAAGAAATTCTTGCAAAGAATATCTTTACTAGATTTAGTCGTCCGAGAGCACTCATTAGTGATGAAGGTACTCACTTTTGCAATGCGCCGCTTGACAAGATCCTTGAGAAGTATGGTGTCAAACATAAGATTGGTACACCATATCATCCTCAAACTAGTGGCCAAGTCGAGGTAAGCAACCAGAGCTTGAAAAGAATTTTGGAGAAGACCGTGAACAATAATCGATCTAATTGGAGTCTTAAGTTGGATGACGATTGTGGGCTTATCGTCATCGCATTCAAAACCCGATGGGCACGCCACCCTTCCAAATGGTCTATGGCAAAGCTTGTCATTTACCTGTCGAACTTGAACACGAGCTTTACGGGCAATTAAATTCTTAAATTTTGATAGCCAACTCGTGGGGGGAGAAAAGGTTGTTACTGATTGAACGCAGCTCGACGAATTCGGACTCCGTGCATACGAGAATGCTAAGCTTAGCAAGGAAAGAACGAAGATGCTCCATGACGCTAAGATCAAGGACCGAGAATTCAAAGTTGGTGAAATGGCTTTACTCTATAATGCTAGACTTCACTGTTTCCGGTAAACTCAAGTCTAGGTGGTCCGGTCCATTTGAGATTCTCGAGGTTAATCCAAGTGGAGTAATTACTTTGAACGGGTATGGTAATCAAGCTTTCAAAGTGAATGGTCATAGACTTAAGAAATATTTTGGGCAACCAAAGGAAAAGCTGAGACTCTTTATTTCCAAAGAAGAGATGAGAGTGACAATGTCCTGATTTTGTGAGGAGATTCCATCTTATTTCTTTGAGTCAGATGATGATGACGTTCCTATATCCACCCGTAAGGTACCTTCTGTTGAGACTTCTGATCATACCACTATGTCTATGCCTATCATCCGCAAGAACAAGAAGAGGAGAGTCAGTGTAGTTTGGAGAGAAAAGTTTAATGATCTTATAGCACACTTGACTTGTTGTTGTGGTGAAAATCATTTCCGCCCCAATACTCCGATTACGATCATCGAGGTGGCGGTAGTCAAACCAAAGTGGCCCGATCCGGGTTGATCTTTTGGGATCTGTGTCAAGCTATTGACATTAAAAGAGCGCTCCTAGGAGGCAACCTAGTTTTCTTTGTTCGTTTCCTTTTCTTAGGTTGTTTTATTGTTTTAGAAATAATACTTTAGTTGATTTTGTGTTGATGGTTATTCCTCTTACGTTCATTGTAAGTGTTTGGTGTTATGTGTCGCTCATATACCCCGTGTACCCCGAGATTATATGGTATGTCGAGTGTTGCAGATACTTTTGAGCAGGTTCACAAGCTTTTATGTCCAGTGTTGTCTATTCGAGTTGTTGCGGTATGTTCATGCTCCGGCCTGACCTCTGCCAACTTTCATCCGACAACCACCGTTGAAACCAGCTAAGTTTTCTTTTTCTTTTATATTTGCACATTCTGAGGACATAATGTGATTTAAGTGTGGGGGGGTAAATTGGGTATGTTTTTATGCTATATCCTTTGAAATATGAGTGAATGTTAAATTTACTGCGAAATTTAAAATTTTTGTGAGTCTCGAGCATATAATTGGAACTAGATGCTTGCTAGTTGTAGTTTTCTAACGATGATAGTATGTGACTTAGTGAGATAATTATAGCATGTTTTCTTCATCATGGAGATAGTTTCGTTTTTCACTCACGAAAGCCTTTGATTTTGAAGCATGACTTTTGAATTATATCCTTTCATTATTTTTAATGATTTATCTTAGGAAGGTCGATAGTTACACCTAAGTTAGACCGTGTCTTTGTGAATATCATAAAGTTTGAATGTGATAGGTGAGATGTAACTTATGACTTTGAAAAGTGAATAAATAAAGTGAGTGAGCAATTATTAATAAATACGTTTGTCGGAAGTCGGTTAATGAATTGAGTGCGGTAGGGCGTTATCTCGAAATGTCCTATACCACTATGATGACCAATAGCTCACGGCGATCGAAGCTACCTTATGATTTGAGTAAGGTAGGTGTTATCACGAAACATCCTATTCTACTATGAGGGGTAAGAGCTTATTCTCGATATCGTCAAATTTGAAAATTTTGAAAAATGATGAGTAAGAATAAAGTAAAGTCTTTGTTATCATGGATCTTATACCCAGTGAGAACCGCATGATATCTTTTGTAGGGATTATCCTACCGAGTGCGTGGGAAGGCTTTGAGTGGAGTCATTCTTCGTCTCAATACGTAGGATAGTCATTGGAATTTTGAGAGGATATTTCTTTGAAAGGCTTTTTAGATTGAGAACGGCTTGTCACACTTACACCGAATCTATCTTCTGTGTTGGTATCATGTGCTATAGTTGTTGTATCTTTTGTTACGTGAGTTAGAGATCTATGTGGATTATTTATAAAGTTGAGCTATAGTTTTGATTGTTTTGTCCGAGGACGTACAAAAAGTTAAGTGTGGGGGAGTTGTTAAGGCCATATTTATATGATTATTAAGGGTGTATTTCATTATTATTTTTCCCACATTTGCATAATTTACATAAGAATTAAGGGTTTAAGTGTAATTATTTAATAAAGATGATTTTAAGATGATTGTATGCAAAATTGATGATTTTAAGTGTTAATTTAATGGAATTATTATTATTTGGATTTTATTACATTTTTGCATTGTTTATTTATCATGTAGGAGTTAATTTTCGTGCATATAATGAGGATAAATGAAGCTCAAGTCGAATTATAAGAGATAGAGTTGGAATTGGCTTGAAGAAATTGGATAAAGATGAAGAGATCCGATCCTCGGCTGATTCGAGCGGGCGTTTGATTTCATGGACGAGCGTCCCGAATCGTATTTTACATTCGAGAGAGTTCGAGACGGAGGATGAACGAAGCGTTTACTCAGCGTCCAGGCATTACGGGCGGGCGTCCACGAGACCAGGCGGCGTCCGTTGCCGACTTAGTCATAACCGACTTAAAACTCATATATAGCAAAGCAACCTCTTAACCCTAATTCATACCACATAATTGAGATCGCAATTTTACACCAAAAAGTCTGCGGCTACAAGCCTTTTCCATAGAGATGAACTTCCAACCCAACAATCATCTTCAACATGATTGTTGGCTAAAAGCCTTACGTAGTTCCCTGGAATGATGTATTTATAGGCACATGTCCTTCTCTCGCCTCTAAATTTGGGGCGGTTTGGTCTATTGACATAATTACCCTTAAATGGGC